>JAMPIV010005925.1:0-128900 GCA_024509875.1 Oreohelix idahoensis
CCAAATCTTGGCATTGGGCTATCTACACTCGCCAATTAGTGTGCTCGAATGGTTTAACCAATGTGTCTGTCCGCGGAGTTTTTGGGGAAGTTCTCTTGTTTAACAAATGAAATCCCCTGCAATTCACAACAAAATAAGAAAGGTTAAAAATGAAAATTCAAATTCCTGGAATCGAAAGAAGAAGAAGAAGTAATGAGTAAGTTAGTAAAAGTAGTAGTCGTAGTACTAGAAGTAGTATTAGTAGAAGTAGTATTAGTAGTAAAAGTAGATATTAGTAGTAGAAGTAAAGTAATAGTAGTAATAGTAGATAAAAGTAGTAGTAGTAGTAACTTAGAAGTTAGTAATTAGTAGAAGTAGTATTAGTATTAGAAGTAGTAGTAGAGTAGTATAGTCAAAGTAGTAGTAGTATTTACAAAAAAGTAGTATTAGTACGTAAGAATTAGTAGTAGTAGCAAAAGAAGTAAGTATCAGTAGAAGAAGAAAACAATATGTAGTAGTAATAGTAGATGTACAAAGAAGCAGTAGTAGTAAGTAGATGTAGTTCATTAGAAGGCAGAAGTAGTAATAATAGTAGTAGTAGTAAAAGAAGTAAGAAGTAGTCGAAGTACAGATTTAGATTAGTTAAGTAGTAGTAGTAGTAAAAGTAGTGGCAAAGTCAGTATGTAGTAGTATAATAGTATAGAATGTAGTATTAAATGGTACGAAAGTTGTAGTTCAGTAGTAAAAAGTACTGATTAAAAGCAGTCGACAGTAGTAATACGTCAAGTTGTATTAGTAGTAACCAAGTAGTATTAAGTGTAGAAGTGTTGGATGCTAGTACACTGATAGTCCTGATTAGTTGTTAGGTAGTCCGGACCAGTAGTACTGTAGTCCGTTACTACTTGTTAGTTCGCTTGTAGCTATCGAAGAGTACTTAGTACCAACGTTTAGTTAGTAACAAGTACTATCTACTAGTTAGTTACGTAATACTACAGTAGTATAGTAACCACTCGTACTAGTGGGTAGGTGGGGGTCCACTAGGGGGGTAGTGCGTAACTAGTAGTGCCGTAGTAGTAGTATACTACTAGTAATAGTAGCTACGACTACTACTTATCCTACGTAGTACGCGACTACGTAGTACGTACTACCGTAGTACTACGGTAGTATGTCGTAGTACCCCTAAAAGCACCTACTTAGAAGGATAGTACTATGGAACTAGATTAATAATTTTTAGAAAGTGGGAGAAGGCCTAATAGACTAGTATATAAACAGAGTACCACTCCGTTAATAGAATTAGGTAAAGATTAGTACTAGAAAAGTTAGATTAGTAGGCAAAAGTAATAGTATTAGCCAGCAGTAGTTAGTTTAGATATGTAAGAGAAGTAGGGGTATTAATCGTTTAGAAGTTGCACCAAAACCTAACTACGAATCCGTTATATGAAAATTTACACACCCAAGACAATACAGTTAATTATTGCGAGTAGACCGCCTGTGATAGTAGAAGAATGAGAGTGCGTTACATTAGCAGGAACTTTTACGTGCCTCTAGACATTTGTTCGATTGTTTTTAAGTTAACAGAAACTTCGAAATCTTTCAGGCAGTAGTCTCTGAAGTGTAGTAATTCATATATTATGTAAAGTGCGTGCGTTGGTTGCCAGCATGACCTATTAATTATGTCTGTGTGCCTGCCCTTCAAAAGTCGGTCTGTCTATCTGTCTGTGACAGGGCGGTGGAGTGTTGTGGTTAGTATTATGACTCTAGAAGGGATATCACCAGGTGATATTTTAATAGCAAAGGGGTACTCTTTATTTTAAAACCAAATGGTCTGTGCGCTGACTCTGGCTAAGACTCCACTCACGAGTCCTTGAAATTTCAACCCATGCCATCGCTAGCCTGAGCTGTATCAGAAAAGCCATCGTTTCGCTCGAAATATCCATTCATTGTTAGAAGAAAATGAAAGCTGTCATGGCAAGCGTCCATTAACTGTCGGATGTTCCGTCTAACTGTATCTTATTTGATATAGCCATTAGACCCTGCTGGATGTACCACCTTTCTTACAAATGTAATTGTCACGGAATATGTCCTCCCCTGCGGTCTGCATCGTGGTCCAGCAATGACCAAACTTATAGTTTTTATAAAAAATGAAGTCTTCAAAAGTATCAACCTTCGCTAATTACTCTTGGTCAGACATATTAAATTATAACAAAGTAAATAATGCCATTCCCTATTTTCAGACCAACTCGTGTTTTAAGAAATTTTAAGAAAGCAAGCATAAAAACGACTGAGATAATCTAAGCTGTCATGAAGCCAAGTTTTAGATTCACCCCGCTCCATTCTTCTGTGAGGAAAAAGAAATACGGGTGGAGTTCACTCAAGAATGATTAAATCAAACTATCATTTGTGTTTACAGATAAAAAATTTAATAATCCAATATAGTTAACAAGTTAAAAAAGTGGTTTTGTATGAAACAATGAAACACCAGGTTAATGACAAACTGCTAGTGTGTACTTTAAAGTGGCTATCGTTAAAAAAAAGCTCTTTTGTTGGGCTGCCTGGTAATAGCGTAACTTGCCAGAAGTTGACGATGCTTTATTGTTGGTTCTGTCACTGTTTGGTTAACGATGGTGTTGTTGACTAAAGTTGTGTAAATCGTCAAGAAAATTCTGTGGTAGTAACACTGTCCGTGGCGGTAATGCATGGGGTAACCACTCTAATTGTCAAGGGAAGCGTTTCAGGACCCGTCTGATGTAGACAACAACGTAGACTGCTGGCAACTAGCATGAACAATCACCAGCTCTTTCAGTGGTGGTTCAATGAATCCAATCAGTTTTCATTTGCCCGAAGTTACAAACGTTGTATGAATCTGCACACCCACACGCAATTTACACATGTTTAGATGTGCAAAAATATGAAAAGGTGCTAAATTGTACATATTACAAATTACCCCTATTATGCGAGAGTGAATTTACAGACCTTCTTGCACAGAATAAAAAACATCCGAATAGTGACGGGCCACTGGTCAACATTTAAGAGACCGTAAGGACGGTTACAGTTGGTCGGGGTATTACTTTAACTATAATCCCAATGCTATTTGTAGATAGGTTCCTATTGTCACGGAATTGCCTCCCTGCTGTGTAGTAGTGATCCAACAGTGGCCAAAACTCAAGATAGTAGAGTATCTAAAATGAGTCTTCAAAGGTGTCTAACCTTTGCACAATATTACTCTTGGCAGAGTTATAGATAGAAAAAAAATGATGCTTCTATCTCAAGGGAGTGTTTATAACGATATTTCAGAAGTCAAGATCAATGCTGCATTGGCAGGGCAAAATTGTTAACTCATATCTGATCGGCCGCCTTTTTATGAAGATTTAAGCAATGATTAGTTTAGCTCGTTCAAGCCCCCCTTTACACCTGATTTACTCAGTGAATTCTTCTTATTATAGTAAAGCTCCTGTTAAAGTGTATTTAGTAAACTGACTGACACAAACATGCATTACATTCAAAATGATTAAATAGACATTAAAGTTGTATATTAACAAATAACCAAATTTTAATAATCACTTAGGTTTTAACAAGGTTCTTTAAAAAAAAATTTATTTATCCGAAACATTATGATTACTGTGTGACGTAAATGGTAGTTTGTTAAAAGGAGGTCATCTGGCAGAATTTTATGTGCTACTTAACTGTCAGTGACGAGTTCTGCTCCTTCTGATGTTTTGGTTCTTGGTAGACTGGATCGCTGATCCCGCTCGTCACTGGTCAAGGTTGTAGGGCGCAGCATGTTCCCAGAAGCGTCAGGGATTGTCTCCAAAGCTGGTCCCCCCGTCTTTAAAGCCATGTCTGATGATGGTATCTAGCTTCGACTACAGGCCACTTGTACCCTTCTTGTTCCAGAGATAGTACCCTCAACTGGTACCACCTACTAGTATGGTAAAGAAATAGTAGAACAAACCCCTTCCTGAATATCGCGTTTTTCCGACACATAGTTATGTGTCCCTTCTTCTATTCCACCATCCAATCTACCTCAGACTTTTACCCTCGATGAGAATTAAGCTTAATCCCCACCGGAGAAAACTTTCTTTACATTTAAATTGAATAGCTTTATATTTAGTTTACATTTAAAAGAAACGGTTAATAGTATAGATAGAATATGTTTACATTTACATCTCCACTGGTTGCAAAATATTAACAATATGGATTGAACATATTTCCATTTTCTTTTACACCTGTTGAAAAGGTTGAAACTTTTATTGTTTTTAAAGTGAATATGTTTACATAAACATTTTCACTGGTTTGTAAAGGTAAGTATTAGAATGTACAGTAGAACTCCATTTATCCGAACCCCATGGGACCGAGCATCGTTCGGATAATCAAATGTTCGGATAATTGGATTACATAATGTATCGAGTACATGTACACATATTTCTAAAAATAATTAACCATCACAAGGAAAATACACTATAAAACATATTTACTTGTACTGTAATAATAATACCCATACTGTATTAGATCACTGTATCACCAAAATCTTTCATTACACTGCAGTGCATGTACTACTTGTATTAATTTTTTTTTTTTAAGAAAGAGAAATGTTTTCAAAATAACATTACAAACGATTCAAAACCAGGCGCAACTTACGTATACATGTACTTGCACAGATGTAGCCCACTATTTAAAATAATGAGGAATCCTCTTTTGCACCAAACTTGGATAGTCTCCTTTTGGCTGCTAAGTCCCGCATTCTCTTCAACAGCAGAAGCTGTGTAGGACAGCTGTCATCTTCTTGCTCGTACCAAGCCATCGCTGATTCTAGTGCTATAAAGGCCTCTTCAGGAATTGGTCGACGTTTTGGGTTTTCTTCATAATCTACAAGTACATCATGTACTTCTGAGGAGTCTTCGTCATCGGTCACTACATGTATTTGGTTTTCTTCTTGCACAAAAGACAACATTTCTTCGTCATTCAAAAACTGAAAACCAGAATCATTATCATCTTCTAGCCACAAGTGTGCATCATCTTTGTCACAGTCCGAAAATCCGGGCATTGAAACAGTTCCACAACTTCATTTATACAATCATCATTTGTGTCCACTGCAGTAGTTTCATTTCCTCCTTTTTTCCCAAGCAATTTATTCCAAGCCTTGTTGAGATTATCTTGTGACAGGGTGGTCCAAGCATCAGCTAACATATAGCAGCAGTCTTTGAGATTAAGCTTTTTAGAAACGCCACCACACTTTCTTCATCTTCAGCCAACAATAAACGACGCAGGACTTCCTTCTTGTACATCTTTTTAAGCTTTGCTATAACACCCTGATCCATTGGTTGAATCAGTGCTGTTACATTGGGAGGCAGAAAAATTACTTTAAAATTTGCATCAACTGCATTCAATGTATCCTTCTCTGGATGAGATGGTGCATTGTCCAGTAGAAGAATTACTTTTCCAGTTTTCTTTTCTTGTTCTCTCAACCTCTTCACATTTGGGATGAACTGATTTGTATACCAATCAAGAAATATTTCACTATTCATCCAAGCACTCTTCTGTGCTTTGTAGCACAATGGGAGACATGTCACATTCTTTAAACAACGTGGTTTTTTGGCTTTGCCGATCATTAGCACCGGTAAACGATGACTTCCACTGGCATTCGCGGCTACCAAAATTGTTACTCTCTCTTTGCACTTTTAAAACCCAGGGGCAGCTGCTTCGCGCTGAGATGCAAGTGATTTTTGAGGCAATGATTTCCAGTATAAGCCAGTCTCATCGGCATTATACACATCATCGAGTGAATAACCTTCTTCTTCCAAAAAAGCCAAGAATGTTTCTTTAAAATTTTCAGCGGCAGTTGCATCGCTAGATAAAGATTCCCCTTGAATCTCCAGTTCTCGTATGCCATGACGAGATTTAAAGTTTCTTAACCATCCCTGGCTAGCCTTAAAGTCAAGAGGACCGTCAAGTTGACTGTTGAACTGAAGTGACTTTTCACACAATAGAGAGCCAGAGATAGGTTCCGATTTGCTTCTTCTTTGCAGACACCATATATACAAAGCCTTTTCCAATTTCAAATATTTCGCATTTCTCATGGTTTTACGTTTCCCTCGACCCATTTTCACTATCCAATTTCGATGCAAAACTCATAATTTTATCCTTGTTACTTCTGATGTCAGAGACGGTAGCTTTCCCAACATTGAAAATCCTCGCAAGTGAAGACACAGTTTCACCTTTTCCTAGTCTCTTGATAATTTCTGTTTTCGTTTCAATTGACAAAACATTGCGGTTCCTTTTATATGCTTTAGGCCTACTGGAAGATGCCATATCGCACAGAGAAATACTTGTACACCAAAACTATTCTGCTGTAGTAGCAGGACACAACTATTTTAAGTTGAACTGTCTGTTTAGCCAGTGTTCTGCCTAGAACGCACACGTACACTGGAGTGGTAAACCAGATATTAACTGACTTTATGATCTAACTGACTTCCTGTACGTAAGCGACCGACCATTACCCCCCAACCCATCCTCTACAAATTGTTCGCACACATTTGAAGCTTGCCGCATGAAAAGATTGAGAAATGTAGTCTAACGTGACTGGTGGCGATTGATTTTTTTTTTCTGGAAAAAGTGTTCGGATAATTGGATGTTCGGATAATTGGGGTTCGGATAAATGGAGTTCTACTGTACATCATTTCTTTCACCTTTCCCTTCCTGCTCCATATTGGACTTGGGACTACTTATGC
Source organism: Oreohelix idahoensis (assembly GCA_024509875.1). Lineage (NCBI taxonomy): Eukaryota > Metazoa > Mollusca > Gastropoda > Stylommatophora > Oreohelicidae > Oreohelix > Oreohelix idahoensis. Next base: position 6,708 of record JAMPIV010005925.1, read on the forward strand.
TTTTTAGTTCTCTTTAAGAAACTAGCAATAAAGCAGTCACCAGCCCTTGCAGTGGTCGTTCAACAAATCATCATCCTGTATGCTATGGTAGCCAGCCTCAAATAACTTGGATATCCACTAGCAATTTTCACATATTAATATTCACATGGCAATATATACATTTTACTTCACATGTTAGTAATGAAAAATATAGAATGTAAAATGTACAACTTACGACAATATTGGCTCTCAGACTGTTTGCTCAGAGAAGTATGTTAAGGCACTAGCAGATGCCTTTTACACGTGTTCTTGTGGGTCGTTACTTTAACAATAAATTCCCACTTTGACTCTGTGAGTTCTGTGTCCTCAGATCCCGGTTTTCCTTATTAAAATTATAGAGTTTTCCTGGGCTGTTTAAGTCCTTAAAAATGCTCCAACAAAGTCAGGTCTGATAAGTGGAATTCTGATTCTAACTCTCGCAGTCTGGTTGTCGTCTTGGCACTAGGCGAAATTTTCACAGTGTTCTAATCTGGCTAAAGTGTCAGATTATATGGCCCTTTACCTCCCCCGCAGTTGTTTGTTACAATTTAGGCAGGATCCAACTAGGAATGTGGGTGGTTCCTCTATTTCGAACCCCCGCCAATCGTTTCAAAACTGCAGATTTAGGTGGGGTAATTCAAAATTATTCTGACATGGAAATTTATGTGCGTGATGCAAAAGATCACGTCTTCCATATATGGAAGTGACAAGTCTGTACACTCTTTCGACAATGTGTTTCAGATGTAACATCATACATTTCTCTAAAGCAATGTCACTGAAACAGGTGGACAGTAAATGATAATGTCATTCATTTCTGTCCAAAATGTGTGTCACACAGACAAGTTATCTCTTTATCCGTCGCTTGCGTACAAAAAATCTGTCTGCAGGCGAGTAATTTTGTCGCCTGGCACGGCTTGAGCAAATAAAACTATTCTCTTTACCATCTTGACAAGCGCAACATGTTCGCCTTATCAATGCTTAACCAAAGTCGCTGGAGCGATTTTAGTGTTAATCTGGTCTGATGTCGGCCACACCGTGATTAACCAACATGATTGTCGGTTAATATTATCTCATCCGTTCCGTTCCCTGCAGGGAGGAACGGGTAACCAAACAGACATGACGCCGTATCACTGAGAGGAGTGTAAGAATGTTTGAAAATAGAAAATATCTGTTGTATAGCAGAGAAAGAAAAGGGTGCCGACCACTGAAAAGCATGTAATTAGTCAGTACAACAACTGTCACAGAATACGGCCGTAGTGGACAAGAGAGCGACTCAAAATTATGTGACACCCACGACTCGTGGGTTCCAGTACCATAGTCGAGTTTTCTTTCTGTCACACGAGAAGATCCTCTAATACTTGGTCCTGTCCTTATGTTGGATTATGTTTCAATTCATTATCCTGGCTGTCTGAAATGTCTTCTAGACGAGATGGAAATGCAGTGAAGTAGTCATTATAAGCGACATTTTCGCCCACACATCCATGTGGTTTTGTTTTTAAAAAAAAACTTCAATAAGAAGTGGTTTATTTTAGCACTTCTATGCCAATTTAACCACGAATTAGTGTCTGATACTGGTATGGTCCTTTTCCCCCACCCATTCATCTGTAAAATATTCTGCATGACACACTAGATATTTTTTTTACATGCCATTTACAAATTCATCTGCCTGTCTTTCATTACAATATAAGGTCTTAACACTGTCGTGTTATTTACCATTTACCCTGGTAGCGTGTATCTTCCCAGAGTCAGAAGTCAGAATTAACAATAGGAGCGTCGCTCAGTGTAGACTTACTCGCGATAAGTGAAAAATCGATGTAACAAGTCCACTTCTTCACTTCGCGTCGCTGAAAACAAAGGTGAAAATAACGAGGAGAGAGAGGTGGGTGACAGGTGTGACAAGATGCGATAAGATAATCTTGGTCGATGGGAGCGTAAAATGCGATAAGGAGCGGGTGAGAAAAAAGGAAATGAAGGGCACAGAGAGAAGTTAAAATAGGTCACAGAAAAATGTAACGAAGTTTTGGCTTGTCACAATAGTGATATCACTATGAGATGTTTACTTAGATCATGTCTTGTAATAGCTTGCAACTTAGCTTACTCACAAACACATAATAAATAACTTCTAAAACTGACTCCACCTGTAACTCCACAACAGCCACTGGTATATCTAGTTCATGCACCAGCGACATCTATCCTGGCACCTCCGGATTCTCCGAGCCTGAGACCGCCAACGTCCGTGACCTGTTCAACAGTGTGGCCAACTTGGCCGTCGCTTACGTTTCTGTCCACTCTTACTCCCAGGTGAGTTGTGGAGGATTGAGTAAGACGAAGACTAGTAGAGGATTGGTGGAAGTGAAAGAAAGAAAGAGAGGAAGTGCAAGAAAGATTGAGAGAGACAGAGAATGAGAGAGAATAAACGACACAGGGAAGTTCAACAGCACATATGTTCTTCTTCTTCTTCTTCTCTGACATCAGCATTTAAACCTTCCCGAGATCTGTTACCTATTTCTACGAGGGGGCTTCAAATGAAAACCTTAAATTTGCGATAGAATTTCGAAACACCGTGCCATTGTCATGTAAGCTAGCAGTATTGGGCCACTCAAAGAGGCGATGGAGGAAAGACTTTCAGGTCCGATGAAGATGTGCCGCAGGTGGTGCATGAGTGGCAACACACGCGACCAAAAGAATTCTTTTCTAGAGGAATCCGTGCGCTTTGTAGGCGCTGGGAGACTTTGCTTAGAACACAACGGTGACTACGTCGAAAAATGATACAGTTGTATGTCACTTTTTCTTAATAAATCTAGAAAAAAAATATTTAAGGTTTTCATTTGAAGCCCCCTCGTATTTAACTTTGTCTTGTATGCTCTATTGTCTGTTAGCTTGTTATGAAACAAAAGATAATAAAGGAATTTATAGAAAAGCCAAGAATGACACGAAAATTAATGAATGAAAATAGATAAAATAATTCAGTAATATAAAAAGATATAACACCTTGTCGAAAAACATAACGGAAAGAAGAGCTGAAGGTGCATGAGCTAGACGAAGACAGCACTGTAAGTGGTCAATAAAAGTGTACCATCAAGGCAAGAGAAAGAAGAGCTGAACGTGCATGAGCTAGACGAAGACAGCACTGTAAGTGGTCAATAAAAGTGTACCATCAAGGCAAGAAAAAGAAGACGTTAGAGATCTATTGCAGACGACTTTCAGTGTGGAGACGGCAGTTGGTATCAGATTTTATGATTGTGTTTAATGTTTCATTGATGTTGGTGATAATAATCGTATACAGTATCCAAATACTGACGTGGTAGCTGCTACAACTGCGGTTTGTGTTCGGAAAGTGTTAGCCCGAGTTAAAAAGAAGTTATTTTCAGAATCTAAGAAGGAGGGAGAAGTCTCTAATCAATATTTATTGTCTTGCAGTATGTGCAGTGATTAATGAAGGACACTAAAAAGACCTGTGAAACTGCAGAAGAAGCGTCCGTGCTGGCTGGGGAATAACCGCAATGTGCTATGGAAATTCGGGGGCATTACACATATATGCATATATATAAAAAAAGATTTTTGAGTTAAACTTGGCGACAACGTTTTTTGCAACGACGGCTGACCAGAATTTCTAAAGCGAGTGTAAATCCTCTTAACTACCTATTAGTATTTAATAAGGAAACAGGTTTGCGTGGGGCACTTGACCTTGCGCAGGTGTTTTTCCTCACCTCGACGCCAAGATTTCTAGGGAGTTGACCAGACAGTAGATCATGACCACTTTAGGACGTTATAATTACACTTGTGAAATTGTGTAATTTTCTGGTTTTAAAAAATCTACCTACTTAGAGGCAGTTCGGAGATTTGTTTGATGTCCAAGTTTCTAACTTCTCTAGCACTGCGTTAGGTCACCACTCATGTGTCCCCCAAGTGTCAGACTGATTTCAGATTAGCCTAAGAATCGAACGAGGTCCTTTGTCACTTTATATGTCCGTACAATTTTCTTCGGCAATTATGCGTAACACAAGCAATTATGGTTACACATGTTCTCCAGTTTTAGAATTGGTAAGATGGAATTAAAACGAGGCCAGGTCATTGTACTTATTAGGTCCAGAAGAGGCGGGAAACACCTGTGGATTGCTAACTGACTAATTAAAAAATAAAATAAAGGAGAGACCGATTCAGCCGGAAAAAAAGATCGTGTTTTGAGTTAGCGAAAGAGCTTGTCCTCAACTCCACCACCAGTTGTAACAGCGTCTTGACTTGACGTGACTTTGATCCACTGTCACTAGAGCGACAGCTCTTGGTAACAAAGTAACAGCGTCATAATCCTCCTTGACCAGAATGACCAACAGGGGTCTACTATTTATTGCCAATGAGAGATCATGGCTAATAATTTTAAAATTTGAAAACTGCCCACTCAAAACTTAAACATCATCTCGTCAACAAATACAAAATTGAGCATATGTTCAAGGTCTTCCAAAAATGTCGACTCTACGAAATAGGACGAGATTGACAGCGTTGAAGGCGGAAATGTGGGTGGCGATGAGAGAAGCATGAGAGAGAGTGCCAACTATGTGAAGAGAAATATGGTGGTATATGTCAGATAGAAGAAACACGCTGGTGTGTGAGGAGCACATTCTGGTGAGTGGACGTAAGGTTGTAATAGTTGGTAATGAGAGTTTAGATTAGAGCACTAAGTTTAATAATATCATCATCATCGACGTCATCATCCGTATAATCCCCATCCTTCAATCACCATCAATCACTGTCATCATAGTGAACGATATTATCCACATATGTGCTAGTTCCATGGGCACACACCAACTATGTCTCAAGACCAGCCAACTCTGTGGAACTGGTAGGTTGTTTTTTTTCTTTATTTTTTTGTCTTTGTACTTCTCTCTAAACATTTCTTCACGTTTTGCTTTCTTCTCGCTATCTTTCTTCACGTTTATTTTTTCTATTATCTTTTTTTTCTGTTCACGACCTCATTATTTACCGTCAGCTTTAACTCAAAAATTTTTGAAATCCGATCAAATTGTTTCCTTACTCCCACCTGTTCACACAATCTATCAACAATATCAATCAATCATTTAATCCTAGCTCGTTCTTTTTTTCATTCTCTCATTAACTCTCGCTCACTTTAATTAACTAACTTACCAACCACCCTAACTAACTAACTAACTAACTAACTAACTAACTAACTAACTAACTAACTAACTAACTAACTAACTAACTAACTAACTAACTAACTAACTAACTAACTAACTAACTAACTAACTAACTGACTAACTAACTAACTGACTAACTAACTAACTAACTACCTGTGTTGTCTGAATCCTGCTTGTTGAGGGGTTAACAGGTGTTTGCTTTCCAGATGCCACATCAGTCCTGGTAATTAATCATGCGCTCCATCAGTTTTCCTACACAGCTTAGTAGCGCTGATTGGTCTGTAACCATTTGGTTCTTTCGGGTCCCCTTGTCTTTCTTTGGTATAGGTATCAGTATTTCTTCTTTCCATGCCTGCGGGACAATTCCTCTTTTCCAGCTGTAGTTTATACTGGCAGAAGCTTCTTTTTTGCCCTTGTGCCGAGACCTATTAACATTTCATTGGATATTCCATCTTTTCCAGGTTACTTTTTTTTTAGTGATCTTATTGCCTCTGCCATATCTGCCATTGTTCGGAAATTTTAAAGGTGAGCTTAAAGTTACACTTAAGTAAAAACCATGATTAGGAAAGATAACTTTAAAAAAATGATGATAGATCAAATACAGGAGGGAAAATACAAAAAGAACGATGAATGAAAAATGCACATGGTAATAAAACCTAGGAACGCTTGATCACAACCGCGTACCCCTGCATGAAACCAGAACAGTAGATCCATACTGGTTTCCTGCAAATTCGAAGCTTTTATGAATGTTTTCCATTCAATATACCGTAGCCATCCATTTTGGACCTTCCGAAGCATGAACTGAGAGTCTGACACAATGTCCTTTGTTAATGCTTCTTACAGACAACCTACCTTAAGGATGCAGTGGCTGTCTCTATCTCCATTCTCATACTGGAGGTTTGTAATCAGGTAAGGCCCCTTATTCTCTCACGGGCGAATCTGCCATTTACTTTAGCAGAGAAGCCCCATCCTGATTTTATCACCACGGATTACAGACCCATCAGTGTAACACAATGGCAATCATCATCCCTAGCATGATAAGTTATCAACTGATTAATTTCCAGCTCTACTTTTACCCCATTACACTCGAGCTCTGCACCTTCTGTCAAGGCTAGTGATGACTTGCTGGTAGTTTATTATAAAAAAATTATGAATGGCAGTTATCACCTGACTGACTTCTCTTCTCCCTTCTATATATTTTTCAACTCGCGTTCACCTGTCCAATCGTAGCCTATGCCTGTGCCATCCATTATTTTCCCTCTCTTTATTTCTTGCTCCATTGATGTCAGCTATGTCCCTATGCATTGTTGGACTTCTGTCTGTGGTTACCCGCATATAGTGCCTTTTGCCTGGGCCATAGCATATCTGGATTTAATCGACAGCACTCCAAGCATGAACCTCATTGTCACAATGGGGCAAAAAAAAAAAAATCCTCTCGCGTAACAGCCCAAGACTATAACATAATCCCTTCATCTTGAATGCGTTCAAGTCGTTCACATTGTGATACTGACAGCGTGCGTTTTCCCAGCCGATACTCAACGAACGATATGACTAGCTGTTGATAAAGAAGAAATAGTAATATCTGCTCCAGACGCGCTGCGGCCATTGTTTTTATGGCTGCCAGACCTCTCCAGCACTTGTGTATGATGTAATCAACATGTACTTATACGAGAGCACGCGATCAAATGTTACTCCAAGGTATTTCAGCTTTACTTGCCTTTCAATTTTCTGCCCACTGAGAGTAAAATGTGGAAGGTTTGTTTTGCTATAGAGTTGTTCAAGAAGCACCACATCACGCAGGCCTTTTTGGGATTGACTTTAGAGCCAATATCCTTGCACCAGTTAAACAACTCAGGTAGTTACCCATGCAAGCTATTGACTCTTTCTTGTCAGTCAGAGCCAGTTATGTAAATGAATATGTCATCTGCAAAAGACAATGTTCATCCCAGCCCATTTGGCTGAATGGTGGCTACATTTGCTGTTTAGATGTTAACCAGCCCCGGTGATAGAAGAACCCCGGGGTAGTCCCGGACAAATGTGCACTGGTTCTGATGCCCATGTTCCCAATCGAAATGAGAAAAAGCTGGCTTTATTTATCCTGGCCTTGACATTCTAGTTTGTTCCTCATTTTTGTCGATGATACTTGCCAAGTAAGCAAAGCTGACAATCATCTCCGATATATAGAAGTGTCTAAAGTGTCCCATTCTAAATAAGTTCTCACCAACTTGCATTCTTTTACGAAATAACCCGAATTTAGTGCTGTCATCAGGGTAGGCAGTAGAAAGAACACAAAATAATTAGTACGCACCATGTTTTAGCGAGTTATCTGCTCTTATACTCATCTATTCCAATCTTCAGGATCGTGTCACACTCCTGATGACTACGGCAATCTCTAACAGACATGGCAGGGCGTACCGCCACGGAACCACCTACCAGCTTCTCAACTGTAAGTTACTTCTGCATTTAATCATTCTACATGTTCTACACAGGGTCGAGTGACAGAGTGGCGAGAGCGCTTGTTTCTCAAAGTAAAGTTGACGGGTTCGAAACATGGTCATGTAACGTTCCAGTTTCTTAGCTAAATATGGGTGCCTAACCCTGCTCTGGCTCTGAAGGATGGCCACCGACTGAGCAAAGTGGGTATAGTTTGTTGCTGCCGTTTAAGACGTTATGGCTACTGAATGCTTTGTCTGTCTGCGGCTAAGGATTCAGGAAGAAGTATCCATTTGACTGTCACCATGTGTTGTTGTAATACGTTAAGAGCGACACAGACAAGGAGGAAGTGACCCGATGACCCCACATATCCTGGAGCAAAGACCTAGTGCAGTAAAGTCTAACACCCATTTTCACAGCTTGATAGACTTGAACGTGATACTATCTGGTGTCGAACTTAATCCTTTTGCCTCGAGAAACAAGTACATGATGTAAATATAGTAAGATAAACAGTACAACAGGTATAATAGGTAAAGGGAGTCCCATAGCAAAAACCTGCCGTAGGAAGTGAAATGTTAGAGACTTCGCTATAGTAGGTGCTGCTTTAACGGGGTGCTTTTGGTTTCACAGCTGACAAGCAGAGTCAGGTACAAACACAGTTTTTCACCTGGTATAACAAGCAGAGTCAGGTACACAGTTTCACCTAGGTATAACAAGCAGAGTCAGGTACACAGTTTCACCTGGGTATACCAAATAAAACAGGCAATAGTTGAAAACAAGAGAGGAGCGAAGAGTATACAATTTGCTCGTTGCCACCTTTACTTTCTCCTCCTCATATCTTCTCCAATCTTCCAACTTTTTCTCCTCCCCTTTCCTCTACTTCAGTGTTCTCCTATTTTTTACACCCTCCTGACTGTCCTACGTATCTCCAACATTTCTCTTTCTTAAAATTAGTTTTTCTCTACTTTTCTTTTCACTTATGTCGTTCTCCACCGCCAGTCTCTCAGTTTGATAGCTCCACCCACCCCGTTACAATGCAGTCAGCCACTATCTTGAGCGTTGCTTTTGACTGTCATTTGACCTTGCCAGCTTCACACATAATCTCTTTACTCGTATTCTGCGGACTGCATGACATGATTTCACGGTTCCCAATTCTTCCCCCCCCCCTTCCCCCATATTCTCACACAGCTGGAGGTTAAAGAAAGAAAATGAAAGTGGAGACCCATGACACAACCAAGCACAATAGATATGCATGATCTAGACTGGAACTCACAGGGAAATAGAAGAATGGGAAGGCTAGACAGCACGTGGAGAAGAAAAGAGAATGACTGAGCCATAGCAACCGGGAGATCAAGGTCTGTGCTGTAAAGTACAGGCCGCAATAAGGACATTGTTGGCAAACACCAGTTGTAGCCCTGTAATCTTTGTGTATTAAAATGTTTGACAATATAAAATGGGATCTCACAGCAGCAAAATCTGGGATCTCACAGCAGCAGAATCTGGGATCTCACAGCAGTAGAATCTGGGATCTCACAGCAGCAGAATCTGGGATCTCACAGTCGCAGAATCTGGGATCTCACAGCAGTAGAATCTGGGATCTCACAGCAGCAGAATCTGGGATCTCACAGCAGCAGAATCTGGGATCTCACAGCAGCAGAATCTGGGATCTCAAACATCATTATCATCAACCTTCAGCTCCCCAAGGAGCAAAGGCTTTCAACAAACGTCTGCCAAGTCTTCCTGTCGCGTGCCATCAGCTCCAGACCTTTCCATGTCTTCTTCACCCCCTCTCATGTCTGTCTCCAGTGCTCTTCTCCACGTGTTCCTTGGTGTCCCTCTACCAGTCTTACCATGCGGATTCTAGAATAAGTACTGCCTTGTAATGCTATCAACAGGTTTCTTCAGTGTGTGTCCTATCCATCACCATCGTCTTCTTAACCTGTTTGAAGTTTTTGTGGCTTACAATATTTTACAGTTTGTGGTAAACAGCCCCATGACTTCCTTAATCGCTTTTTACGACATGCTTGGTAGGGAATAGTCTCACTATTCTGTGCTTCCTGTTCGACCTCCGGTCACACAAGAAAAATTTCAACATAAAATTGTGACCAATTATGGAACATTATCGTTTAGCTTCCACATTTGGTCAGTTCTCGCTTCAGGTGACCATTCAAGTCCAGTGACTTTACTAAATAGGTCAATTAAAGCACACTAAATCTTGTATACACCGGTATATACCATGATTATGATGCCTTCACCATGACCGTAGGTTCAGTTAAAAAACACACACTTGATTATCATAACAGTTAAGCTAAAGGATATTGCCGGGGGATTGTGAAGTGTTAAAGACTTCACTTTATTAGATCTCAACTTTAAGAGATAGGATGACCAGTTCGCTTCCTCGCTGCCTTTTACTTCCTTAATTGTAGAGCAGAGCCAGGTAACCATTTTTACAGCTGGGTAGACTAGAGCATGAAGTAACCTGGTTTCAAACCCGGTCTTTGTGCCTGACTACTTCGTCACTCGAACTCTCCTTTGATCATTATGCAATATCTTAATTTTATTGCCCTTTAACCATCATTGTCATTACCACTTTCCTTTTCGCGCCATATAGGAAACTTGAACATGTCAACAAGTTGTCAGAATCAGCAGGAAAATGAAAAATAACATCAACAATAATTACAGAGAATCTAACAAAAAAATATTTTTCACAAAAAAGATTGTGAAATGACTCGAACAATAATGACCGATGCTCTCTTACCCTGTGGACATCCATTCTGATACTTTGTTTATATTGTATCCACTTGTACAGATGCCGCTTCAGGTTCTTCTTCTGACTGGGCAATTGTCAGGAAACCTAGCATTTACTCTCTGACCTTTGAGCTTCGACCTGACGCAAACGCTAGCAACGGATTTGTCCTCCCAGCATCCCAGATCGTTGCTTCTGGAGAGGAATACTACGCCAGTCTTATTGTTCTTGCGAACCAAATCAGGACATAAAATGAACCAAAAATAAATACGTTTTTGGTTAAACGTTTAACAGTTTTTTGTTAATTTCTTAGTCAGCATTGTGTCATCATCCTCGCAGTTTTCATTGTCACTAGCAATAACCCCTCAACATTGACAGGTTATTAATTATAGTGTGTTGTTTCTGTTACGCGTAGTACAGACGGTACTATCACTACTGTGGTCATTTCATTGCAGGCGACCGTCATTAGATATTTGTAGTGAAAATTATATGGATGTATTAAATATGAAGACCTTACCTAAATGACATGTGGAGCAGTGACAATGATCTAATGGACCGTAAATTGACTAAATAACTAACATTTCTTTAAAATCTTGCCCTGGTCTTGCCCAGTGATGTATCTGGTTTTACTCTCTTCTAATCTTAGAATTCACGTCCAGTCCTATGACTGCCTCTTAGAAGCCATGATCGACTTACTGCCTCTGAGAATAACGTTTGAAGTTTGACGAAACTTTCTTCTTCTTCTTCTTCTTCTTCTTTGATCCTTAGCCGCCGACCGTCAAAGCAGTCAGTGGACATTACGCCTGGTGGCGTCTTGTAGAGCAACAACAAATTGATTCCACATTGCTCGCTCGGCGGCCATCCTTCGTACAGTGCCCCAACTCTGGTTCATTCTTTGCATCTCAGCCTCCACAGTCCTCCGATAAGTTGTTTTTGGTCGGCCTCTCTTTCGTTTTACTTCAGGGGTTCATAACATAGCTGTTCTTGTGATGGCATCGGGGTCTCTTCTGAGGACATAGCCAACCCAGCTCCAGCGTCTGCCAGCTATGATGGTGTGCATGTCCTCTTGCTTGCTCCGAGTAAGCAGATCTTGGTTGGTGATGGTATTCGGCCAAAAGATTTGGAGAATTTTTCTTAGGCATGTTGTGTGTGTGGTGAAGTGGGATGTTATAAATATTTATAGGGGACTTAGTGTACTGACTGAGATCAGCTGTGAAGGTATCTATATCTAATAAGGGTAGTGTATTATAGATAACCTTACTTGCTGCCACATATGTATACCTCAGTCAGAATTATTCTGGAATAGTGTGATGACTACGTTATATGTCTAGGGTATGTGTATGATGAAGTGTAAGTCATAACAACAACAGACAGATAAACATTTTAATTTATTCCACCACACTTGACAACACTGTGACACTCACATACATAAAACACTCTACGAGGATATCTTAAAGGAGTCACTGATAACTTTTCAAATAACAATATGTATTCAGTGCTGTCATGAATGTATATGTGTCCTGATTCAAATACAAAGGGAACCAGTAATCACAATCAATTTTAATTACAAGTTATATGTACAGAATTTATTAATATGAATCTTGTAGTGACATATATTATTAATAGTATCCTATGTGTGTCAGTTGTGTAGTAGTAATATGAGGTAATACTGGTTTTGTTTTGTTCAAGCTCTGTTGGTATTTGTCATCATGACTTCAGTAGTTTGTTTCTATTGGAACTAGTATTGGAGATGTTCTCAGTTCCTGGTATTAAAACAATTAAATTCCCCTCTTAATTTTATTTTACAATGTCATTTTAAGATGGGGGTACATAATGTTGAGCTCCATGGCCACACTCTCTTATCTTTCGTGATGACTACAGTAAAAGACTCCTCTGCTCGATTACTTTAATGAGTTCTGGAGCCACCCCACTGGTTGCTATATGGACCAAGGAGTATGCTGTCCACCTCTGGCTTCAGCAAAGCTCTGACCAGGTGCTGCTCAATAACTTTAAGACCACGGTCCCTGAAACAAGAAGGTTGTACCTTCTACGTCAGAACTAATTTACACTCTATTTCTACACTGAGCACAATACATCACAAACATTGAGTTCAGAGCGTTAGGCCAACTGTCAGCTTCATCTGAAATACTTTATACCAGTATTTCCCTCCCTAATGGTTACTACGCCTCTGCAATTCCAGCATTATTTCTTTCTAGTCAATAATCTAGGTGTCAGTGTACTGTTTGGCCATTCCATGCAGTTTTACTTTCCTCCGACACCTTCTGTTCAGGCTGGAGCACTATAGGCTTTACATCATGTTCGCTACTGAACTACACATATATACAGACATAAATTATCAATTTACATTCAATTTTCATTAAAAGATATTGAATATTTCAAGCTTACCACAATTCATGGAAATAATAAACAGTTTCGTTGACTGGCAATGAATATAGCACAACTCCGATCTGCCGATGTCCCAGGCTTTTTTTTATAAAAAATATACACTGGTGCTCAACGCACTGCTTCTTAGTAGGTTTATTACAAGATGTGGCAATGAACAGACGCTCTGAATTGAGTATATTCGCAGCTCTACCCAATCAAACCATGTCTACACATCTTTTCAAAAAAGTACCCCCTTTTCACGTTTCCCCTGACAACACAAGATAGTATTTATAGCCCGACCAATCGTGTTTAGTCTTACATTTGTTGCGCTCCAATCAAATAGGAGTTAACATGGTAGGCTATTTCCGTAACGTAATGTTTCTTCATATGAACGCAGTTTCATAATCCAGATATACCAGGTTCGAAACCTGCTGCAGGCGGTTTGGTAGCAAATCGCTTTGTGTGGATTTTTAACAATGGTATAAGCGCCGTACCGTTCAGAAAGCAATGGCAAACTACTGAATGTAAAAAATTGCCTAGAAAAATCACAAACAGCCAATAAAAGCTGGGGTTGATTGCCACGTCCTGTAAAGGATAAGCAACTAACTTTTTTTAATGTTTCTTCAAACACGTTATAAAAAAATTTTATGAGCAGAAATGATTTCATGCTGTCAGGCACCCCCACTATTTTATTTTGGCCATAACTTGGTAATTCCTAGACTATTTGCGTAACGTTTTACATATTCTTTGTCAGCAAACCCTAAGGAACCCAAATATACGAATTTAATGGAGCCCATATGCATTTTCTTCTAGGATAGTCGTGCTGTTACTACCTTCTCACTTCCAAACTTGAGGGTGTCTGGGTACTGTCGTGTTTTCAAACGTAAACCGGTATAATGTCATAATTCCCAATAAGCGTTTTTCAGGATTTTTAAAACCTAACTCTGGTATGGGTAGGGTTTTTATCACTGACGATTTGAAAAAAAAGCCAGTGCTTGTAGCCTTACACGCGTGATGGCAGCAATTGTGTATCGCGCGACGCGTGTTTAGTGTTGCATGTGTCCTTGCTTTCTGCCTCTCCCTTCTCTCTATCCGTTAGTCCATCTGTCTTTTAGTTACGTCGTGTATAAAATGGAATGAATGAAATATTAAATTTAGGTCATTGATCAGCTTGCGTATCTCAAGGTTTTTCCAAGAAATACAGTACACGTTTCATTGAAGAAAGCGGGTAATAATACAGTAGGCTTTTACTATCAACGTGAAAGCGTTACAATTTGCAGACGAAGGAGAACACAGGGGGATTTTGCGTACAGTCATTGTGACAGCACTGTTCTTTACCATTCTTCTTTCCTTTTATTAAATTTATTTGTTAGGCTTTGCATTTACGTTTTAATTTATATATGGGGATTAATTAATATAGAAAAAAGCAAGTTATTGGTGAATAGCCATAAGAAACATGTTCCGACCAACATTACGTTAAATGGGCAAACGTTAGAAGAAGTTAACACCTTTAAATATCTCGGGTCCACTATATGTAGTGATGGAAGATCAAATAAAGAAATCAAGACAAGACTTGAGATGGCCTCAGCTGCCATGACAAGGTTGAATGTGATCTGGAAAAGTAACATCAGTTTTCCTGTGAAGATCAAATTATACAAATCACTTGTATTATCTATTCTCTTGTATGGGTGTGAGGGCTGGACACTCACTGCAGATACGGAGCGAAGGATTCAGGCTTTTGAGCATAAATGTTATAGAAGAATTTTGCGCATTTGCTATAAAGAGCACAAAACAAATGTCTATGTTAGAGAGAAGATAAACACCTATGCAGGCCATCAAGAACCACTTTTGTCAATAGTGAAACGTCGAAAGCTTGCCTGGTTTGGGCATGTAACTCGTCATGACTCCCTTTCGAAAACGATCCTCCAGGGAACAGTCGAAGGTAAACGGAGAAGAGGAAGGCAAAGAAAATCCTGGGCTGATAACATCAAAGAATGGGCAGGACACGGTTTCTCCACACTTGTACGCATTGCTGAGAATAGAGAGCAGTGGAGGACCCTGTCTGCTGATGCTTCCACCATGGCACCCCTACGACCCATGACGGGTTATGGGTTGAGATGATGATGATGGGGATTAGAATAATTCACGACAGTGTGAAAAGAGGACAATTTCGACATTTTCTTCTCTGTAACTCTCCAGCTCTCTGCGCCATAGAGAAGCACAGAAAGCACACAGCTCTGATATAATCCTAATTTTGTGCTCGTGCTGTACTGAGAGGACTTCCAAATGTTGTTTAGACTAAAAAAGGCTGTTCTTGCTTTGTTCATTCTGTTGTTGATGTCTTTGCTTGCTCCGCCGTCTGGTGTTACTATGCATCCTAGGTATGTGAAGGCATCTGTCTTTTCCAGATGCTGATTCCTTACTGATATGGGCTCAGGGTTGCTCACATTGAGCGTCATGACCTCTGTCTTCTTTAGGTTGATGTTCAAGCCCACCTGCTGGCTATACTTATTAAGTCTATCCATTTTTTCCTGGATGTGTTGATGTGAATGTGCTAGCAGTGCAATGTCATCTGCATATTCCAGATCTTCCAATGTAGAAAATGTAGTCCATCTTATTCCTCTTGGATTGCTCTCTGTTGTCTGGCGCATCACCCAGTCTATGACTGTTAAAAATAGAGTGGTTGATAAGGGGCATCCCTGTCGTACTCCTGTCTTCACTTCAAAGGTTAGGTTGCTCTGCCCAATGCTACACGTAAATTTGGCATAAAGGCTTTTTATAATTGACACTATGCAGCTTGGAATTCCATAAGCCCTCAGTATTTTCCATAAACTGTCCCTATGTATACTGTCAAAAGCCTTTTCAAAATCAACGAAATTAATGTACAGCTGTCTTTGCCATTCTGAGCACTGCTCTATAATGTTCCTGAGGGTAAATATATGATCTACACATCTTCTGTTCTTTCTAAATCCTGCTTGTTCTTTCCTCAGTTTGTGGTCTACTGCTTTTTAGATTCTCTGTAAAATTATCCTGCCTAGTATTTTGCTGGGAACTGAGAGAAGAGTTATTCCTCTCCAATTATTGCAGTCTGCAAGATCTCCCTTCTTGGGCAATTTGACAATTATTCCTTTTCTCCACTCTGTTGGTGTTGTCCCTGTATTCCAGACTTGTGCAAATAGTGGTTCTAATAGTTCTGCTGCTAGCTGACGAAACTCCAGTTCATGTACTGTTTATCAATCGTGTTGTTGGCTTCTGTCCATAATCAAACTGTTCATGCACACCTTCATTTGCGCACTTTTTCTATTTTCGCGAGAGCACACATAAGGGAAAACAATACAATTATTGTCCAACTTTCAACCACAGTTGCACCCCCTTAGCTGTGGTTGAAAGTTAAGGTACTCTCTAAAATAGAAAAAGTGCGCAAACGACGGTGTGCAAAATGTGACTGACCGACCGGTCGACTGACCGAAGTACTTACGGTGGGAATTATGGTATTGGAGGATTATTACTAATCGTCTTTATAACACATTTTGAAATTATTTTAATCTTTGAATGGGACGAGTGTCAGATATACTATTTACTATAGTTGTACCACTACAATGTGGGTTTATAATAATAAAGAAGGCTCGTTCTTCTAAACGTACGACCACACCACAATGGCTGACATAAGAAAATCAACACCTTCTACAGGTACTTCCCTTTAATAATTATGTACACACAATCAGGCCTCACACGGCCACAAACGTATGAAATACAATATAATAATGAAATTCTTTAACAGCTGAATCTATCAGTAACATACACGACAGTATGACTTACACTGATAAAAGTGCAATGACTATCGCTCATCTTTGAGCGGCAAAACTCTGACAAATACATACTCGAATCATTGCAACTTTTATATCTTACGGCCTGTAGAAAAATCCCACTAGATACTATACAATTCTAGAATCACACGTCATAATCCACCAAGACCGAAGTAAGGCAAGTACTCAGAACAAATAGTCCAATACATAAACTTCACAGCAAGATTGCTGGCAAAGGGAAAACACGTCCTACTCCGACGCTGGCTAGAAACTCACTGATTTGCGCCTATTTCCGACTTCCGGCAGTCACCTACTCGCCAGTGTTGCCAAACTTAGTGTTGCCCGGCTGACTTTTCGTCACTGCAAAATAGCGCCGTGACACGAGATAAAAATACATGTATTCTAAGTTACCCTTCGAATATAACCGAATATATGTGATGTAATAGGAACGTGCCTCGTATAGTTCTCATGGGTCTCTGAGGAGACAAAGAAAGACTAAGGCTACTGCTCCCTCAGGCATGTCGTACTAGGCGACTAGTATAAGATCCTGTATGAAGATGGCAAGCTCATCATGTCAAACAAATTGCTATATAAACCACCAATACAAGAACATGTCAATGTTTGATGCAGACGTCCTGTAAGAGGGCCGGCTACAAGAGCATGTCAATGTTTGATACAGACGTCCTGTAAGAGGGCCGGCTACAAGAGCGTGTCAATGTTTGATACAGACGTCCTGTAAGAGGGCCGGCTACAAGAGCGTGTCAATGTTTGATACAGACGTCCTGTAAGAGGGCCGGCTACAAGAGCATGTCAATGTTTGATACAGACGTCCTGTAAGAGGGACAGCTACAAGAGCGTGTCAATGTTTGATACAGACGTCCTGTAAGAGGGACAGCTACAAGAGCATGTCAATGTTTTATACAGACGTCCTGTAAGAGGGCCAGCTACAAGAGCGTGTCAATATTTGATACAGACGTCCTGTAAGATGGCCAGCTACAAGAGCGTGTCAATGTTTGATACAGACGTCCTGTAAGAGGGACAGCTACAAGAGCGTGTCAATGTTTGATACAGACGTCCTGTAAGAGGGCCGGCTACAAGATCATGTCAATGTTTGATACAGACGTCCTGTAAGAGGGCCGGCTACAAGAGCGTGTCAATGTTTGATACAGACGTCCTGTAAGAGGGCCGGCTACAAGAGCGTGTCAATGTTTGATACAGACGTCCTGTAAGAGGGCCAGCTACAAGAGCGTGTCAATGTTTGATACAGACATCCTGTAAGAGGGCTAGCTACAAGAGCATGTCAATGTTTGATACTGACGTCCTGTAAGAGGGACAGCTACAAGAGCATGTCAATGTTTGATACAGACGTCCTGTAAGAGGGCCAGCTACAAGAGCATGTCAATGTTTGATACAGACGTCCTGTAAGAGGGCCGGCTACAAGAGCGTGTCAATGTTTGATACAGACGTCCTGTAAGAGGGCCGGCTACAAGAGTGTGTCAATGTTTGATACAGACGTCCTGTAAGAGGGACAGCTACAAGAGCGTGTCAATGTTTGATACAGACGTCCTGTAAGAGGGCCGGCTACAAGAGCGTGTCAATGTTTGATACAGACGTCCTGTAAGAGGGCCAGCTACAAGAGCGTGTCAATGTTTGATACAGACGTCCTGTAAGAGGGCCAGCTACAAGAGCGTGTCAATGTTTGATACAGACGTCCTGTAAGAGGGCCAGCTACAAGAGCGTGTCAATGTTTGATACAGACGTCCTGTAAGAGGGCCAGCTACAAGAGCGTGTCAATGTTTGATACAGACGTCCTGTAAGAGGGCCGGCTACAAGAGCATGTAAATGTTTGATACAGACGTCCTGTAAGAGGGCCAGCTACAAGATCATGTCAATGTTTGATACAGACGTCCTGTAAGAGGGCCAGCTACAAGAGCGTGTCAATGTTTGATACAGACGTCCTGTAAGAGGGCCAGCTACAAGAGCGTGTCAATGTTTGATACAGACGTCCTGTAAGAGGGCCAGCTACAAGAGCGTGTCAATGTTTGATACAGACGTCCTGTAAGAAAGCCGGCTACAAGAGCGTGTCAATGTTTGATGTAGACGTCCTGTAAGAGGGACAGCTACAAGAGCGTGTCAATGTTTGATACAGACGTCCTGTAAGAGGGCCGGCTACAAGAGCGTGTCAATATTTGATACAGACGTCCTGTAAGAGGGACAGCTACATAGCGTGTCAATATTTGATACAGACGTCCTGTAAGAGGGCCGGCTACAAGATCATGTCAATGTTTGATGCAGGCGTCCTGTAAGAGGCACGGCAACAAGATCATGTCAATGTTTGATACAGACTTCCTGTAAGAAGGCCGGCTACAAGATCATGTCAGTGTTTGATGCAGGCGTCCTGTAAGAGGGACGGCTACAAGATCATGTAAATGTTTGATACAGACTTCCTGTAAGAGGGCCGGCTACATGTCAATGTTTGATGCAGGCGTCCTGTAAGAGGGACGGCTACAAGATCATGTCAATGTTTGATACAGGCGTCCTGTAAGAGGGCCGGCTACAAGATCAAGTCAATGTTTGATACAGGCGTCCTGTAAGAGGGCCAGCTACAAGATCAAGTCAATGTTTGATACAGGCGTCCTGTAAGAGGGCCGGCTACAAGATCAAGTCAATGTTTGATAAAGGCGTCCTGTAAGAGGGCAAGCTACAAGATCAAGTCAATGTTTGATACAGGCGTCCTGTAAGAGGGCCGGCTACAAGATCATGTCAGTGTTTGATGCAGGCGTCATGCAAGATGGCCAGCTAGAAGGAGCTCAGAGGAAAATGATAATGAATGGAAAACTCTACGTAGACTTAATGGCGATCTGCCAATAGATCTCAGATGTTGATTTGGTAGGTCTCTATGTCAGGGAATAAAGAGAATTAATGTTAAAGCTAGAGACATTTTTTGTTGCCGTTCGCGGTAAAGTTATGCTACAGTTTACCCAGCTGTAAATGGGTTAGAGAAGGCTTAGACAGCGAAGAAAAAAAATTTGTCACCACATTACATAAAGCTGAACCTATTATAATGAAGTCTCTAACGTTTCTCTACGGCAGTGCCTAATATTGGAATACTTTAACTGTCATCTTCCCCGCCGGTATAAAGAAGCGATGTAATCCCAGGATTAACAGTACGTTCTCCTCCGTGTCAACAAAATCTCATTAGCTAGATTACACAAATTCAAGTTATTCGTAAGCTGAATGAAATGGGAAAGGGAAGTTTTCTTTCGTGTGAACTAACTGTCGGTCAAATGTAACTACGATTGAATTTGAGACCGCTCTGTTTGACGCATGAACTCGAAAGTCAAGTCAGTTCTATTGTTTAGCTCTGAAATATTGAGAATAAACAATAGAACAACCAAATAATTGCAGACTTTCATAAATGTGTGCCTGCATAGAATAAAAACATTGAAGTGGTACGAAAAGATGACAAGAACCAGACAAGAACCAGACAAGAACCAGTCAAGAACCAGACAAGAACCAGACAAGTGCCAGTGGAGCAATATACGAGTATATGAAGAAGATGGATAGTACATCACACACATTGTGGAAGTCTTTTGTTAGCATTACACGACAGTTATTGTTCTGTAAGCTCAAGTCTAAGAGATGGAGAGGGGCATTAAAAACCACACAGTGACCAGAACTGGAGACAGATATGGAAGAGATGAGGAACACAAATGGAAAGGTCTGCAACTGATGCTACGAACGAACGAACGAACTTTATCTTTAAAGGGTTAAGAATTGGGCACGCAGACCTGTCTGACATTCTGCCCTTCCCCCCCCCCCCTCTCTCTCTCTCTCTCTTTCTCTCTCTCATCTTGCATAATGTTTCCCTTCATCCTTCTATTTACTTTAAGCCTTACTTAAGCATGTATCAGTATAAAAGTAATACAACAACATACATTTGCAATATCCAATCATAATTAATTTTGTTGAGGAAACCTGTTGATAGCATTACCAGGCAGTTCTTGTTCTGGGAATTCCCAGCGTAAGAAAGGTAGAGGAAGACCAAAGAACGCATGGACAAGAAAACTGAAGTCAGACATCAAAGAGATGAACAAGAAAACTGAAGTCAGACACGAAAGAGATGAACAAGACATATAAAGTTCCAGGTCTGAAGACCCGAGACAGCAAGACTTGGCATAAATGAGACATGGTCGGTTGGCGTCTGCTCCAGCCGCTGTTGGTTCCAATAGTTGCATTGGAATGGTCTTTCCCTTCAATAGTCAAATATTGTGGCAGCAGCACGTCCCTTGCAACAAGGTCTGGGTAACTGCTTAGGTTGTTCAAGCAAGCGTTTTCAAGACCCGTTTGATGTAGACGTCTAGCGTCGGATGTTAGCTCCTTGTACTACAAAGTAAGGGGGGAAACAAATGGCTCTTTTGAGTATTAGATCTCTGATGTAAGCATCAGGCGACCTCCGCTTCCATCCACCACTTCTTATTCCTCAGAAATTTTACTCTCGACATATACATATTAAATTTACTTAAGTGCTTGTAAAAAAAAAAGATGTACACCGTGATGTCATCATCCACTCCTTGCTCAATATGGAGTCCAGGGCCACTTCTGCTGTTGGTTCCTTTGTGAGGAAACCTCCATGAAGCAGTCACCAGCTCTTGCACTGGTGGTTCATGTTTCAAGTTATTTGCAGTGATGATGTTGCCAGCCTCATAAACCACTATACATCCAAAAGCAAATTATACATGCCAGAATGCAAATATAAAATGATAAAATGTACATATTACAACTTACCATGAGTTTTTGTCGGGCGAGCACAGGCGTTTTTACAGTAAACGGTCGAATATTGTCAGACAACTGTTTAAGATGCCGTACCTTTCAGGTGAGTTAGGTGTCTAACCGAGTGCACTTGAAGTAGGATCTTAGAATTTAAGGCGCAAAGTGATGTATCTGGGTTTACTCTCTTCTATTCTTAGAATTCACGTCCAGTCCTATGACTTGTCCTTTATCTGGGTCCTTATACTCTGTGTTTCTGGCTGTCTATGATTTCTTCTTGTCAAAATTGGAAGTCAGTGAAATAGCCTTACAACACTAGAATATAACCAAAAATTTTCGCCTATAAACCCAGTTTTCTACTTAGAGGAGAATTCCAATCAGAAGCAGTCTATTTTATCATCCCAAACGCCAAACTAATTGCGAATAAGTGGCTGATTTTGGTGGGGTTCCCACACTCACCTACCCCCCCCACCCCCCCTTTCCCACTACCCTCGTGAAGAACATTGCTACATGACAACATAGGATCTTGCCGTTTACATATGATTTCGAAACTCCATAACCATATAAGGTCTTGCCACTTCCGTTGTTACTTATAAAGTTTACAACTCACTGTTGCACAGATCTAACATTATAATCTCCTTTACAGATTTATCACAGAAAACCTCCTCCAAGATGTTACGTTCCTGTAGTTGATTCTTCTTCCTTCTTCTTTGATTCGTAGCCGTCGACTGTCAAAACAGTCAGTGGCCAGCACGCCTGGTAGCGTTCTGTAGGGCAGCAACAAACTGCTTGCACTTTGCTCGGTCGGCCGCCATCCTTCGTGCAGGACCCCAGCTCTGATTCAATCTTTGCATCTTGGCCTCCACAGTTTTCCGCTAAGTTGTTTTTGGTCGGCCTCTTTTTCGCTTTATTTCTAGGGTCCATAGCATAGCTGTCCTTGTGATGGCCTCAGGGTCTCTTCTGAGGGCGTATCCAACACAACTCTAGCGTCTGCCAGCTATGATGGTGTGCATCTAGTTGATTATCGCAACAAATTCCATCTGCCAGAAGTATTACATCACTGACTGTGTATTAATATTTACCAAGATTGTCATCCTCCTACATCCCAGTCAAATAGACCGTGTATTTGGGCAAGTCATGTTTGCGAAGTGACGCCTTATCATGCGACAACATGGTTTCGCATATTTTCCCAGACAATAAGTCTGGGTTAACAATAGGAATATCGCTCAGTGTATACTCTTACTTCGTCGGCAGTTGGCGATAAGCGAAACGCTAAGCGTCGCCGATAACGAAGGAGAAGATAACCAGGAGAGGGGTGCATGAGAGATGTGAAAAGATGTGATAATGAAACCTTAAACAATGAAAGCGAAAACGACGAATACTGTAAGAATTATCACGTAAAAGGATGACAGAGTAATAATGCCAGAGAGGAGTGAAGGCTAGAAAAAAAAAGAAAACTAACGTATTTCGTGAAACATGTGTCTGTCTGTCACGTGCCTGACTGTCAACTGTCTGACTTTCAGGTATATGCTTGTCCGATATTTATTGTGGGGTGTCTAATTGTCAGATGTCAGATATCTGATTGGCAGATATTTGAATGTAAACACTCTTATTGTCAAGTTTCTCATTATCACGTGTCTGATTGTTAGATGTCTAATTTTCAGGTATGTGATTGTCACATGTATGAATGTCAGATGTCTAATTCTCAGGTACATTATCGTTAGACGTATGAATGTCCTATGTCAGATTTTCAGATGTCTAATTGTCATAGATATGGTTGATAGATGTTTGATTCATTGTTCTGACCATCCTCTCTACCAAAGTAAAGTACTGTTTCTCTTGTAGCTGTTTTTATTCTCCCCGTCCCGGTCCATCTGCTCTCAGTTATTCCCAGGATATGTAATCTGTAGTTCCTCATTTCTGCTGTGATCTGCCTCGGCTTTCCTGCCTCATTCATGGTTCTGACGTTCCAGAATACTATTCTAGTTTCGTGTTTTGCGGTCAGGGCATCCGTTTTCATGCCAATAGCTTCCTTTCGGCTTTCACCACTGACAGTCATACGAGCCTGAGACTCCGTCCCGCATCACAGTTTTTCCATTTGTTGCTGTTTCCGTAACTGTTCAGATTTTTTACATAGGCAGGGATGTCGGCCCTGCGCTAAAACCCCCAACCTGGAGGACCAGGGTACCAGCTTTTGTATGAACCCCTACCCGCACAGACCTGTCCAGCTTGGTTGAACCTACCAGGAGTAAACTAGTTTCAACAACATCTGAAAGTCTTCCCAGTACAGCACAAACCCCAAATTAAGATTATATGATTGCTGTGTACTTTCTGTGCTTTTCTATGGTGCGGAATGCTGGAGAGTAACAGAGAAGGAAATGTCGAAACTGTCCTCTTTCCACACAATCTGCCTAAGGAAAATTCACCGAATTTTTTCGCCGAATACCATCACCAACCAAGAACTACTTATTCGGAGTAACCAAGAAAACATGCACACCATCATAGCTGGCAGACACTGGAGTTGGGTTGGCCAAGTCCTCAGAAGGGACCCTGATGCCTGTCACATAATTATTTGGTCGATCTATTTTCCTCTACGCAGTATTTCGTTACATTTTGTGTGTGCACTAAATTACTGGCATTTCCGTGGTCGGCCCTTTTATTTCTCTACTAAGTAGCAGATATAAGCTATTTCATATCATCTTACACTCCCCTCAGTGATAAGTCGTTATGTCTGTTTGTTTACCCTTTCATCTCTGCTGGAAAAGGAGACGGATGAGATAATATTAACCGACAATCATGTTCGAAAATTTCGGGTGTGCCCGACATCAGGCTCCGGATTAGCACTAAAATCGCCCAGCTAATTTGTTTAATCGCTGATAAGGCTGATGTGCTTTCCTCGACAAGATGGGTAATCGAAGAATTTTGTTTGCGCAAGCAACGGGTAGTTAGATTACTCGCCTGTGCGACACATTTCTGGACAGACAAGAATGACATAATCGTTTCCGGGATACCTTGTTACAAAGACATTACTTTATAGGAAAGTAATATGAAGGTATTTATAAACATTACTGATAGAGGATTGGATGTTTTCATTCCATATTTGGGAGACATGACCTCTGCAGTAACGTGCAGAAATTTCAATTAGGAAATAATTTGGATTACCCCACAAACACGCATGCCTGAAACGATTGGCAGAAAGACGGAATTAAGGCACAACACCTCTTCCGATTGGAGCCGTGCTTAACATTGTAACAAACAAATGTGAGGGAAGACAGGCAATATAACCTGACACTTCAGCCAGGTTAGAACACTGTGAAAATTCACTCGCGCCAAGAAGACAGCCAGGCCTTGCCCGAGGAAAGACCAAAATTAGCTTTTATTTACCAGACCTGACCTTGTTTGAGCATTCTCAAGACTTAAAAGCCCAGGAATAACTCTACCATTTTAACACGGAAAACCGGAATCTGAAGGAACTGAAGCACAATTCAAAGTGGGAACTTACTGTTAAAGTAACAACACCTCAGACCAAGTGTAAGAGGCCTCTAAAAGTGCCTTTATTTCTCTGAGCTAGAAGTCTGTGAGCCTAAAGATTGGCGTAAGTTGTACATTTTGAATTCTATATTTTTTCATTATTAACATGTGAACTAATACGTATATATTAACATGTGAAGATTAATATGTAAAAATTGCTAGAGGATGTCCAAGTCATTTGAGGCTGGCAACCTCAGCACATAGAATGATGATTTCATGAACCACCACTGCCAGGGCTGGTGACTGCATTATTGCGAGTTTCTTATAAAGAACCAAAAGCAAATGTAGTCCCAAGTTCCAAATGGAGCAGAGAGGGAATGATGAAAGAAATGGTGTACACACTTGTTATATTAACCTTTTCAACCAGTGTAAATGTAAAATATATTCACTCTAAATGTAATGAAAGTTTACAACCTTTTCAACCAGCGTAAATGTAAAACATATTCACTCTAAATGTAATGAAATTTTCAACCTTTTCAACCAGTGTAAATGTAAATATATTCACTCTAAATGTAATGAAAGTTTACAACCTCTTGGACTGATGTAAATGTAAACATTTTTAAGCTACATTGTTAACACTTTCAACTAAAGTTAAATATAAAACTATTCATTTTAAATGTAAAGATAGTTTTTGCCCACTGTGATTAAGATTAATTCTCAGAGAGGGTAAAAATTATGGGATAGATGGGATGGTTGAATAGAAAGATGGCGGACACATAAGTATGTATCGGGAAACTCAATACTCAGAGGGTAGTTGTTTCTCTTCTTTTTCCATACTAGTTGGTGGTACCAGTTGAGGGTACTATTTCTGGGACAAGTGAGGGTATAAGTGGCCTAAAGTCGACGCTAGACACCATCATCAGACGGGTCTTTGAGACGCGGGACCAGCTTTGCAGCTACTCGCTGATTCTACTTGGAACGTGCTGCAACTCTTAATCTTGACCAGTACGTGAGCAATCCAGTCACCTATCTTCGAAGAACCAAAACACAAGCGGGAGCAGAAACCCCGGCAGCTAAGTGTACATATAAAAGCTGCCAAGTGAAACTTCCCTTCACATAATTCCCCATTTACATCATATGATGATGATCAATTTTTTGTTAAAGAATATTTAATTTTTAATAACTGTTAAAACCTAAGTGATTATTAAATTTGTTATTTATATGTATCCAAATTTAAAGTTGATTTAATCATTTTGAATGTGTTTGTCTCATACAATTTGTTAAATACAGTCAATCAGAGCTACTAAATAATAATAAGAGGAAATTTGCTGAATTAACTCAGCTGGGGGCTTGTACGAGCTAAAATTATTTTACCTAATCCTTGACAAAAGTTGTCTGCTGATACTAGAGTTAACGTGCTCAGCCAATGCAGCATTGTTCTCGCTTTATGGATATCTTGTGAATACTCCCTTGAGGTAGAAGCATCATTCTCCTTCTACCTACAACTCTGCTAAGAGTAATCTTGTGCAATTGTAGACACCTTTGAAGACCCACATCAGTTACTTGAGTTTTGACTACTGTTGGACCACTACTGCAGAGCTAAGGGGAGGTAACCCTCGACAATGCCATTATAAGAACAGCTATGCTATGGACCCCCGAAGGAAAGCGAAAGAGAGACCGACCAAAAACAACTTGGCGGAGAACTGTAGAGGCTGAGATGCAAAGAATGAACCAGAGTTGGGGCACTGTACGAAGGATGGCCGCCGACCGAACAAAGTGGAAGCAGTTTGTTGCTGCCCTACAAGACGCCACCAGGCGTGATGGCCACTGACTTCTTTGACGGTCTGTGGCTAAGGATCAAAGAAGAAGAAGAAGATGTTTGATTGCCACGTGTCTCATTGTCAGGGGTTTTATTGTCACGTGTCTGTCAAATGTCTAATTGTCCAGTGAATAGTTGTCAGTTGTCAGATTGTCAGGCGTATGATTTCCAGATGTCATTGTCACATGTTTATTTGTCAGATGTCTAATTGTCAGGTGTCTGATAGTCAGGTGTCTGATTGTCAACTGTCGGATTGTCAGGTGTGATTATCAGTTGTATAATTGCCTGGCTATCATGAAATATAGGCCCCTATATGATGAGTATGCAAGAAAGTTTACACACGCGCACCAGTAATTATAATACGTGTCTTATAAACTGTTAGGTAAGATGTTAAACATATAAATGAAATTACGATTCTCGCAAACTTCAGTCTGAGAAAAATTGGCCAGAACAACATATGGAAATACTTAACAAGCGTCTACTGCAGCGGTCTTCGTCCCGTGTTTGCTTCATGCATCCTTGTACCGAGGCTTTGAGAACCTCTTGTACCCAAGAAATCTTAGTCTCCTGCATTTGACTTCTTTATCATCCACATTCTTCCTTCCTCTATGCCTTACGCAGGAAGATCATCATCATCATCATCATCATCATCATCATCATCATCATCATCATCATCATCATCATCATCATCACACATCAACTCCTCAAAGAGCAAAGGTCTTCAACAAATTTAAGCCCAGGCCTCCAGTCCCGTGCCTTCAACTCTAGATCTTTCTATGTCTTCCTCGTACCATTCATTTCTGTCACCACTTTTCTTCTCCGTGTATTTTTCTGTCATTCTATGCTTCTTTGACTGTGCGGATTCCAGAGGAAGGATTGAACTGTAATGCTATTAATGAACATATTTTTTTTTCTCAAGGTGTCAGATCCATCATGAAGAAAGATAATAGACGTTATTTTATAATTCTACTATCGTAAATGGAAGGAGCGATTTGTTCCTTCAAGGAAAATGGGACATTGTCAGGATAACATGTCTTTGTTTTGAGCAACGTCCTCGGACTGGGAGATAGGGGGACGGAAACCGTGGAAGGAAGTCCGGTTACAAAAAAAAACCTCGGTTATAAAGGTTTTATTGTTATTGTTAATCAGAATTGTCCTAACTGTACTCCGGGCAAACCCATAGGTGCTCAGTCTCCCTCAGTAAATGTCGAAGAGTATGAATGCTAATTGTACCTGTAGCACGCTGGTTGTACATACGACGGATGTCTCCTCTCTCACGTCCATCTTTGCTGGTCCTATGTTTGATGCCAAACTCTAAAAGCCTCAGCCTTGTTGATTCTTCTACTGCAGTGTCATTATCTAGCAGGCTATACAAGTTTTACTACCGGAAGTATAAGTAAATAGACGAGAAAGGAAGGGCAGAAAGATAAGCCTCGGACTGTGTGTCCAATAGGAACACACGGAAGCAAGACAGCGCCCATATCCCTTGTTTATTGTTTCTTGATGGTCAGGTTAGCTTGCATGTTTTTAAGTTCTTTTTTTTTAAACAGCACAAAATTAATCATACTATAAATTAATCATTATATAGTTTAAAGTAAACTAAACATGTACGTCTATTACTTTCAACGCATTTATTACTTTATACTTACATAGTTTTTGCATAAAAATGTATTTGTCCAGTGCACGTCAATGCAATATTTTTATGCCATGCATCTTCGATATGTCCGACCGATATCATGTAGTCTTTGGCAAAATTCATGATCCCAGAATGCACCATGCGCCCTGGTTGAATACCACTGATTCTAGTGCACTGAATTAATCACAGGGACGCTACTACATAGTGCTAAACCATTTTTGTGCATTGCTTCCCTTTCATCTACAAATTTCATCTACGAAAGAAATTCGTTACCATTTTCAACAATTTTATTTTTTTGTAACAGCACCAGTAGTACAAGCAATATTATTATTTACAGCATTATTAGTACAAACAATATTACTTTCTACAAAATTAGTAGGACAAGCAACATTATTATCTACAGTATTAGTAGTACAAGCAATATTTTAAAACCCAACATTAGTAGTACAAGTAGTAGTATTTTTTACTATATTGGTAGTTCACGCAATATTATTATCTACAACATTAGTGCTACGGGCAATATTATTATATACGACATTAGTAGTACAAGTAATATTATTTTCTACAACGTTAGTTGGACAAGCCTTATTACTTTCTACAACATTAGTAGAATGAGCAGTATTATTATATACAACATTAGTAGAACAAGCAATACTATTATACAGAACATTTGTAGAACAAGCAATATTATTATCTACAACATTAGTAGAACAAGCAATATTATTATACACAACATTTGTAGAACAAGCAATATAATTATTCACAACATTTGTAGAACAAGCAATATTATTATACACAACATTTGTAGAACAAGCAATATTATTATCTACAACATTTGTAGAACAAGCAATATTATTATACACAACTTTAGTAGAACAAGCAATATTATTATACACAACATTTGTAGAACAAGCAATATTATTATCTACAACATTAGTGCTACACGCAATATTATTATGCACTACATTATTAGTACAAGCAATATTATTATATACGACATTAGTAGTACAAGTAATATTATTTTCTGCAACGTTAGTTGGACAAGCCGTATTACTTTCTACAACATTAGTAGAATAAGCAATACTATTATACATAACATTTGTAGAACAAGCAATATTATTATCTACAACATTTGTAGAACAAGCAATATTATTATACACAACTTTAGTAGAACAAGCAATATTATTATCTACTACAGTGTACTTGGTTGGCTAAGCCTGTGGATGCAGCTCTACGATTAAACACAAGAGTTCAAATACGGCTTCGATCTCAGTAGAGGGAATATAATTGATGGTATTTTGTTTTTTCAGAACCAGTGGATCCTAATGATGTCATATTTCCCCCTGATCTCCTGTGTCATGAGATCGGATGCCTAGCCTTCTTGGACAAGGGCGAAAAAAATATGAAGCCTTATGTGCAGGTTGCGCACGTTAAAAATCACTCGGAAGTTGGAAATCGTAAATAGTACGCCATACGGTCGCTGCCTTGGCAAAATTTAAAAATTAGGAAACCTTCTCACCACAAAGATATTTATAGAATGTGTGATTCCTGTATAAGTGCCTCGGAGTGCATACCCTGTGCTGAGATCCTCCTTGTGTGTTCTAAGGGAGGAGATCGGAGCACTTATGGAGATGTCCGTGTCCAGTGAAGAAGGACCTTAAAAATAAACCAATCTTCTAGAAAGAGGGTTTCTAAGACGGAGACCCCGAACTGGCGCTCTCATTCGAAAAGCCCACCACACTAGTATTCCTAACTACGCTACTGCTTATATGTATGTGCCCCGTGTAGTTCCCGGGCGTCTGTGAGAAGAGACAGAAATAATAGGACGACTGTTGCCTCAGTATTGTCGTTAAAGGCGATCAGTATGAGGCTCTGGGTCAAGCTGGTAACCTCATGGTGTCAAACTAATTGCTGGACAAACTACCGCACCGTGAGCGCATGAGTACTTTGGTTCAAGCATCCCGGAGAATTGGATACAGAGGTGAAAATGATGAGGAAAACATGGAAAGAACTTGAGCGGATGGTACAGGACAGGTAGACTTGGTTTGTGTGTGTTGAAGGCTTATGGTCCTAGGGGAACTAATGGGTATTGATTGATTGATTGGTTGATTGATTGATTGATTGATTGATCCTGGAGACCAGCAACAGAAGTCATTCTATACAACCGAAGGGAGCCCGCTGGTGTAATGGCTTCGGCGTTGTACTGGCGACCAGGTGTTCATGGTTCAAACCCGGGCGTCAGCGTTTGAAGAAATGTTTACGGCCGGAAATTTGACTGAACTGCCTGTACGGCTCCTGTGATAAACCCTCTCTGAATGGGAAGGAGCGAAGCTCCTGACCGGGTTGAAAGGAAAGTCCTCAGGTTCCCCAGCCTCGCAATGACATGTCATTGGGCCGAAGGGCTGAAAGCCCAAGTGCCGCTGGTTAAAAAAAAAAAAAATACAACCGAAAATGGAAACGAATGAATGAATGTATGCAGTGGCGGCTCGTCTTTTAGGTAATAGTTGGGGTATATGAAGACCAGAACTTTGAAGAAAAAAAAAAAACTCATTTTCAAAATTGAATAATGACATATAACAAGTCTCCGTAGATATGTTATTACAAAGGCTTTGGAGCAGTGACATTTATGAATTGCTTAGCTCCAGCTCCCACCCGGCATCGATAGTGACTACTCCAGCTCTTCTCCGACTCCGAGCTCCGACTGCTTTTTTTCCTTAATTTTAAGTTTTAAAAACTGTACATTGTAACACTGACAATGAAACGATTTGTTCAAGAATGTTCAAACATTGTAACACTGACAATGAAACGATTTGTTCAAGAATGTTCAAACATTGTTAAAACTGAAAATGAACCGATTTTTTCATGAATGTTCAAACATTGTAAAACTGAAAATGAACCGATTTTTTCATGAATGTTCAAACATTGTAACACTGAAAATGAACCGATTTTTTCATGAATGTTCAAACATTGTAACACTGAAAATGAACCGATTTTTTCATGAATGTTCAAACATTGTAACACTGAAAATGAACCGATTTTTTTCATGAATGTTCAAATATTGTAACACTGAAAATAAACCGATTTTTTTCATGAATGTTCAAACATTGTAACACTGAAAATGAACCAATTTTTTCATGAATGTTCAAACATTGTAACACTGAAAATGAACCGATTTTTTCATGAATGTTCAAACATTGTAACACTGAAAATGAACCGATTTTTTTCATGAATGTTCAAACATTGTAACACTGAAAATGAACCGATTTTTTTCATGAATGTTCAAACATTGTAAATGTTATTTAAACTAGAATCGCCTGTCAGTTACCTCTGAGGAGAAGAAGAAATAATAGGCTCACTGTCGTTGTCGTGGTTGAGTTAGAGTGTAGAGTATTTGTCGAGGTGGACAACAGTAGTGAAATCGACAAGGGATAGTGGACTGACAGAGTTATAGATTACACACACAGAAAGGTGTAAATAGGAGATGGACTTGAGACAACCTGGAAGAAGATTTACCAAAATGATCTCTCTCTCCAAGCCTCAACTCACTTATGTCTGTCTAAGCACCTCCTGCTCTCTCTCTTTTCTCTTATCATACATAGAGATTACAGTAAAGAGCTAAAAATACAAATATGGATGGAAAGGTCGTGAACAGCGCATTAATAAATGTGTAAAATTTATTAAAGAAGAAAAGCATGAAAATAATGCATATCATCACAACAACATAAAATTACATCAATAATCAATCAAATATGCAAATACTCCAACAACCACACACACAGATCACCATTCATAAAACCTGTAGAACACAAAGAGATAAATAATCGAGTGACAGTCCTTCGGTTTTCGGGGACCAGCTGAAGTAACTCCAGTAAGTGGTGTTTTCGTATATATCCTCCATCGGTGATGGAATTAACCTGAATAACATCACTGTATAGGCGCTATCGTTGGTGACCCCCCCCCCCCCCCTACTGGCGCGAGTTGGGCTGGGGGACGCTGTTTATCTCCTGCTGACCAACTGATTGAACTGGGCGACAGCCTGTCCGCTTTTCGGGGACCAAATGTACTAGCTCCAGGAAGTGAATTACTTGTAGATCCTTCGTGAGGGACTAGCCTACAAAACTTTCTTTGTTGGTGCTAAACGTTGGTGACTCCCCTTATAGCGTGAGTGGGGCTGGAACTCTGTCCATAGATGGCTGCTCATACGTGCGAGGTTTTAAGTATCCAGGAAATACACCAGAAGAAGTCACTTGAGGAAAAAGAGACCCAGGCGCGCTTATCCGGCGCAAGGCTCCGCTTGGCTGTAAATCCTGTTTAAACTGGTTTGGCTGTGGTTTGCTGAGTGCCCCGTTTAGGCACAAAAAAGGCGGGTGATATGGAATTCTGCTATAGGCATGCTGAGCGGGTTTGATATTCTGGACGCCGCAATGCTCTGGCTGGTAATCCAATAGGCGAGTAGAGAACTACTACTGCGTTTGGCGATTCCAGATTTAACATTGGCTCCGTTGCACTGCGTGAGCTTAACTTGGCGTTGACAAAAAGGGGTTTTGATTCAGGAACGGGGTTGACGATTCGTTGCTAGATGTATACAGAAACCCTCTAGATCGAAGAGTATATGACTTTCTTCGCCTGACTGAAGTCTACTCTAGCGATTCGGTCTTCCTGAAACTGAGACCGAAAAGAGACACCCTTTTACATCAAGCAAATAATAAATCACACTAACTTTATACAGAAAGTTTCGTTTTACTATGGGATTAAATTTATTGTAGTTATTGCTATGATAGTTTAGGGCTGTCTTTAACCATGTCTCCTGTTCCTTAAAAATATCAATTATCAACACGCGCCCGCATAGGCTTAATATCTTTTGCACACCCAGGTACCTGTCAGTAACTGTTCTGACAGCAACAATCTACTCCTCTTCTCCCAATCTCAACATACAGGAAA
The DNA here is from genome assembly GCA_024509875.1 of Oreohelix idahoensis. Lineage (NCBI taxonomy): Eukaryota > Metazoa > Mollusca > Gastropoda > Stylommatophora > Oreohelicidae > Oreohelix > Oreohelix idahoensis. The sequence goes on from JAMPIV010005925.1 coordinate 39,886, forward strand.
CCTAACCTGTAGTTACAGTTAAATGAATATGCTTATTCATCTTACAACATTAAATGAATTTACATAAACAGATTACAGCATTTAAAATTACACAGATAAATCGTATGTCCCCTTTGGGAAATATATTAGCATTTCCACAAAATGAGTACAAAGAAAATGCAATGTTCTTGCTATACTAATACAGTTGTGGCTAGATCATAAGATATAATTATATCTATGCCTGGTGGCTGCTTTCAGTGAAAGTTATAGACTAGTGCCTAGCCACACAAGTAAGCATAAAATGATCCTCCCTTGCCACTAGAAATATCTATCAGAAGGAATAAGTGACTATCTCCTATAATCCAGAGTTATTACCTGCATCTCACTATTCAGTTTTAAAGTGAACAATCCACACCTGACATTATCTTACAGAAATGACAGTTAATTTTGCTGACTCTTAACCCAATGGTAAGCATTCGTGGACTGATTCTACGCCTAATATCTGTTATTGTAAGTTTAACATTTAACCCATGATAAACCGTAACAGTTTAAGCACCACTTAATAGGCCGTATACAGCGCTACCTTATCACTGAATAAATTACTAGGAGAAGTCCTCAGAAATAAATTCACTTCCCTAACAGATATATATAAAAGCCAACATGAATCTAATATTATAACCATAAGATATGTCAACTCACCCCGAAAAATGACTAGAACATAGGCAAACACATTCTAGTACTGTGTTAACGTTTGCCTTATCTCATGATGGTCATCTACGGGCCGGGAAAATTTACGAATGTCTTTGTCTATTAAAACCAGTCTACTCTTATAGATCACAAGGGACGCTCCCCCCGAACACCTGGCGTGCGTATTTCTACAGAAGTTCGGCGAAAGACGTAATCTAGAGTAAGACAAAAGAAATCGTGCGAAAGTTCCCCAGGTAGAGAAATGCATAACATTATGCTCTATCTTGTCTAAGGGGCAAAAACCCAAAGATTGACCGCGATTGTTATCTTTCCCTGAAACAGATCACACTCGTTACCCAGGCCTCAAAGGGTACCAGCCGCTCGTCATCAAACGTTTTAAAGCGACCAGAGAAATTCCCCTGTTGGGACCACAGAGGGTACCCGCCGCTAACGAACCGTTTCTTTCACAGAAACCGACTTTGGCTCGTTCTAACACTTAAAGCGGACCCGAGAAATGTTTCTCTGGTCGAACGTACCCCAGGTGCGTTTAGATAACATTACGTCTAGCGTTAGCTGACCGCAGCTGGCCAGCGTAAACAACCTCGGGTGGGGTTTGAGAGGGTGAGAAAGTTTGGCCACAAAGGTAGAAAAGGAAAGAAAAAGAAATTACAAAATGTCCAGGAAAACAGAACATTTAAAGGAGTAATCAAATTATGGACAAGATGGTAAAATAAATTATCTTTCACGTGACAAGTGCCCCCCCCTTTTAAAGTTCGAGGAATACGGACAAAAATGACAGTAATTTATCTTTTCCATCGTCTTTTGTTACCTGTCATTGGAACATCCTATACTCATAAAACCAAATACGTTTCCAATTTCTGTCTGTCTGTATGACTAGCTCCGAGTTCATTTCTTTTCTTCCCTCTGTCTAATAGACGTTCAGCGAATGGGATTTTGCGAGGCCACTGAACACTGACATAATCTGTTTCCGTGTGAACATGACCTTCCTTCCCCAATTTGCTTTGTCTGTCCATGGTCCGGAAAATTATCCGCACCTGTTGTGAGTTTCGGCCCCGCCTGAACTCACTGGCCACTGCATAGGTAATCCGCCTGTTATGTGCAGTGTAATCGTTGCTGGACTCGGGCTGTTTAATTTCCGTTATGGGTTTACCTGTCGCGGACTTGAATAACCCTCGATAGCTGCAGTCTGTCGGGGTTTTCCGCGCGCGTGTAACCCTAGTTGGCAAATACAGCCGGTCGTTGGCCGAAGAAATGCTAGCATTTTCCTTCTGCCTCTCCACACCTACTCCGCTGTTTCGGCGGGAGCATTGATCAATCTTCAGACCTGTGCCGTCTAAAGGCGGGTCTGGAGCTTTCCTTGCCTTGCCAGTCACAACTCTGGCTTGGTCAACGGAAATGATCAAGTTGTTCTGTAATGGCCTGGCGGAGGCGACTACTTTGCTGTCCATCAGTGGGGTTGAGACCACTGGAATAATGCGATTTGAATGAGAAAACTCTGCTGCCCGAAGCAAAGAGTAATCGATCGCATTCTGGGGTTCTACTAAATCATAACAGATCTCCGTAGCTTCTATCCGTGAAGACAGATAGGTAATATCTGCGAGTTGCAGAGTTTGTTGAGTCGCTTTCCCATTACTAGCATGACGTGAGCCAAGGCTCTCAACAATGGCTCCTTGTACAGTAGTAAGGCAGCTTTTCTCACTGTCTTCTGCCCTGAGAAGTGTGAGAGACTCAAATGGAATACCAGGGATCCCTTCGCCTGGAACCCTGTGTCCACCATAAACGTCAACTTTGCCCTCCCCTGAGGAAGTTACTGGCGTCAGTTGAACTTTGTCCTGCAATGCGAGATCCACTTCCTGGTTGACAGGTCCCGCAGACTGCATGCAAAAGACTGGACGGTTTGAGATCCCGTTTGATCGCGAAGTGCCCAAGAGAAAACTCTCGGTGTGTTTTTCCAAAGTTCCTTGGAACGGTTTGGAAAGTTTAACCCTTTTAGCAGGCGACTTATTCTTGCACCTTTTAAGCTCAGGGTGATAAGAGGAGCGGCGCCTCCTTTCTACGATCGTTGAGTTGGAGGGATACGCCTCTGCATATGGTTTTTCGCTGTCCGGCTGGGAATCTTGCGAAATATAACGTGATAGGGTGTGGCTCCCTTTTCTCGACGTCACGTGTCGGTTAGGTGCTGCTCGGTCTGGAGCGTGAGAGGCTCGGGGTTCGCCGCTTGCCAGACGGGAACAATCCGTATTACAATGCTTGTTAGCACCTGTCTCACCTTTGTGCAGTTTCCATGCCTGGGAACGTTGCGTAATTTTTCCCGTGGCTTTAGGTCTGCTGTCCCGACGTAAATTCTTTCCTTGTTTGGGCTTCGGATCCAAGTCCAAAGGAAAGTCAATTTTCTGGAGTTGGGGTTCGGTTTTAGCAGGCAAGTTTTCTTTCATGGGCGCAAGGTTTGCAGGGGCGTTGACCGTTAAGGGCACAGTAGAAGGGGAAGTATAGTGACTACATTTAGTATCTGTTTCCACCCTCCGAATTTGGCTATCCAGTTCATTCATTCTGATTTGGTGTAGCCTGCTCCTTTCTTGGCTTTCTCTGTCCCTTTCTTGGCGCTCTATTTCCCATTGCTTGTCCCGTTCTTGTTGCTCCATTTCCAATTTCTTGTCCCGTTCTTGTCTTTGCTTTTCCCTTTGCTTCTCATCTTCTATCACTTCTTCTACATACTGTCGGGTGAATGCTTCACTCTCCCCAGTTTGTTTACAGGACCATGCTAAGATTAAACGGCTGTCAAACCAATTGTCTACCTCGTATTGATCCTGCAGGCTTACTGCAAATTCTAGAAAGGGCTGGATTTCGCTATCCTTGTACTCCATGTACTTAGCTACCTCGAGGGCAATCCTATGCACTTTATCTAGATCGGCCATTATATCAGGGTGAGCAAACACTATAGAAGAATAGAACCTAGAGATCTTAGTTACCTAGTCCACTAGGTGCTGATTAACTTAATAATCAATAAAATCTAGGCTAGCCTGGGAACTTTAAAAAACAAGAAAGTTTGTAGCTACTCTGATCGACAAGCAAAAAACCCAAAAACTCCAAAAAATGTAAGTGATGTAAAACTTACTATCACTTCACCCCAGTTCTGTCAGTACTAAGCTATTGAGAGGATTGGTTACTATCGTCCGAATGAACACCCTCCCTTGGTACAAATGCAAGCTAGTAACTGACTATCTGTAGCTTCTTATCTCAGATTAAAGAGCTACTCCTGAAAAAATATTAACCCTTAAAAAAAATTTTTTCTGACTTTTACAACAATAGTCGTCAGATTTGTCAACCAAAAACTCAGCAGTGATACCATCAACCTTTACCAGCTGTCTCATGTGTAGCATGAACAATAAATGTAACTTAATACTTATGATTGCTGTGGAGAAAAAACGCTGTTCCGACTTCCACCCAAAAGAAATGGTTCGATATGTCTAGGGGAAAGAAATTCCTATAATCTGCCGAACACTAAACTCTAAGAATCAGAATAGAATCTTGTGAGAGATTCATCCTCGGATCGAGCACATATTAAATGTCGTACTAGATGGGTTCTAGAATCACGGACGGGCTCCCATTTGTCGTGGTTGAGTTAGAGTGTAGAGTATTTGTCGAGGTGGACAACAGTAGTGAAATCGACAAGGGATAGTGGACTGACAGAGTTATAGATTACACACACAGAAAGGTGTAAATAGGAGATGGACTTGAGACAACCTGGAAGAAGATTTACCAAAATGATCTCTCTCTCCAAGCCTCAACTCACTTATGTCTGTCTAAGCACCTCCTGCTCTCTCTCTTTTCTCTTATCATACAAAGAGATTATAGTAAAGAGCTAAAAATACAAATATGGATGGAAAGGTCGTGAACAGCGCATTAATAAATGTGTAAAATTTATTAAAGAAGAAAAGCATGAAAATAATGCATATCATCACAACAACATAAAATTACATCAATAATCAATCAAATATGCAAATACTCCAACAACCACACACACAGATCACCATTCATAAAACCTGTAGAACACAAAGAGATAAATAATCGAGTGACAGTCCTTCGGTTTTCGGGGACCAGCTGAAGTAACTCCAGTAAGTGGTGTTTTCGTATATATCCTCCATCGGTGATGGAATTAACCTGAATAACATCACTGTATAGGCGCTATCGTTGGTGACCCCCCCCCCCCCCCCACTGGCGCGAGTTGGGCTGGGGGACGCTGTTTATCTCCTGCTGACCAACTGATTGAACTGGGCGACAGCCTGTCCGCTTTTCGGGGACCAAATGTACTAGCTCCAGGAAGTGAATTACTTGTAGATCCTTCGTGAGGGACTAGCCTACAAAACTTTCTTTGTTGGTGCTAAACGTTGGTGACTCCCCTTATAGCGTGAGTGGGGCTGGAACTCTGTCCATAGATGGCTGCTCATACGTGCGAGGTTTTAAGTATCCAGGAAATACACCAGAAGAAGTCACTTGAGGACAAAGAGACCCAGGCGCACTTATCCGGCGCAAGGCTCCGCTTGGCTGTAAATCCTGTTTAAACTGGTTTGGCTGTGGTTTGCTGAGTGCCCCGTTTAGGCACAAAAAAGGCGGGTGATATGGAATTCTGCTATAGGCATGCTGAGCGGGTTTGATATTCTGGACGCCGCAATGCTCTGGCTGGTAATCCAATAGGCGAGTAGAGAACTACTACTGCGTTTGGCGATTCCAGATTTAGCGTTGGCTCCGTTGCACTGCGTGAGCTTAACTTGGCGTTGACAAAAAGGGGTTTTGATTCAGGAACGGGGTTGACGATTCGTTGCTAGATGTATACAGAAACCCTCTAGATCGAAGAGTATATGAATTTCTTCGCCTGACTGAAGTCTACTCTAGCGATTCGGTCTTCCTGAAACTGAGACCGAAAAGAGACACCCTTTTACATCAAGCAAATAATAAATCACACTAACTTTATACAGAAAGTTTCGTTCCACTATGGGATTAAATTTATTGTAGTTATTGCTATGATAGTTTAGGGCTGTCTTTAACCATGTCTCCTGTTCCTTAAAAATATCAATTATCAACACGCGCCCGCATAGGCTTAATATCTTTTGCACACCCAGGTACCTGTCAGTAACTGTTCTGACAGCAACAATCTACTCCTCTTCTCCCAATCTCAACATACAGGAAACCTAACCTGTAGTTACAGTTAAATGAATATGCTTATTCATCTTACAACATTAAATGAATTTACATAAACAGATTACAGCATTTGACATTACACAAATAAATCGTATGTCCCCTTTGGGAAATATATTAGCATTTCCACAAAATGAGTACAAAGAAAATGCAATGTTCTTGCTATAATAATACAGTTGTGGCTAGATCATAAGATATAATTATATCTATGCCTGGTGGCTGCTTTCAGTGAAAGTTATAGACTAGTGCCTAGCCACACAAGTAAGCATAAAATGATCCTCCCTTGCCACTAGAAATATCTATCAGAAGGAATAAGTGACTTTCTCCTATAATCCAGAGTTATTACCTGCATCTCACTATTCAGTTTTAAAGTGAACAATCCACACCTGACATTATCTTACAGAAATGACAGTTAATTTTGCTGACTCTTAACCCAATGGTAAGCATTCGTGGACTGATTCTACGCCAGTATCTGTTATTGTAAGTTTAACATTTAACCCATGATAAACCGTAACAGTTTAAGCACCACTTAATAGGCCGTATACAGCGCTACCTTATCACTGAATAAATTACTAGGAGAAGTCCTTAGAAATAAATTCACTTCCCTAACAGATATATATAAAAGCCAACATGAATCTAATATTATAACCATAAGATATGTCAACTCACCCCGAAAAATGACTAGAACATAGGCAAACACATTCTAGTACTGTGTTAACGTTTGCCTTATCTCATGATGGTCATCTACGGGCCGGGAAAATTTACGAATGTCTTTGTCTATTAAAACCAGTCTACTCTTATAGATCACAAGGGACGCTCCCCCCGAACACCTGGCGTGCGTATTTCTACAGAAGTTCGGCGAAAGACGTAATCTAGAATAAGACAAAAGAAATCGTGCGAAAGTTCCCCAGGTAGAGAAATGCATAACATTATGCTCTATCTTGTCTAAGGGGCGAAAACCCAAAGATTGACCGCGATTGTTATCTTTCCCTGAATCAGATCACACTCGTTACCCAGGCCTCAAAGGGTACCAGCCGCTCATCATCAAACGTTTTAAAGCGACCAGAGAAATTCCCCTGTTGGGACCACAGAGGGTACCCGCCGCTAACGAACCGTTTCTTTCACAGAAACCGACTTTGGCTCGTTCTAACACTTAAAGCGGACCCGAGAAATGTTTCTCTGGTCGAACGTACCCCAGGTGCGTTTAGATAACATTACGTCTAGCGTTAGCTGACCGCAGCTGGCCAGCGTAAACAACCTCGGGTGGGGTTTGAGAGGGTGAGAAAGTTTGGCCACAAAGGTAGAAAAGGAAAGAAAAAGAAATTACAAAATGTCCAGGAAAACAGAACATTTAAAGGAGTAATCAAATTATGGACAAGATGGTAAAATAAATTATCTTTCACGTGACAGTCGTAAAAGCTTATAACCTGTGGCAGGTCATTTTAAAAATAACTTTAGAGCCGAAAAAGTCACTGTACAGTATTCTACACAGACTTCAGTTGTTGGCAACTCTATTAGCAGCCTGAATGAGGCGTGGGTAGCATCTAGCCTACCAATAGATTCCTTCGCTTCACAGTCTTACCAAACTTTTATCTTGTGTAAGGCTTCATTACAATTATGAGTTGCAGAAACCCGCCGATGTCGTTCTTGTTTGTTCAATTACTTTTCAAGGTCACAATCTTCTGAAGAATTCATCGTCATCCTTACCTTTTCGGTCCTTACAGAGCATGGGGTCGTGACATTTTACGACAATGAATTCACTAGTATTGAAGCTAAAGCGGATCCGAGAAATGTTTCTCTGGTCGAACGTACCCCAGGTGCGTTTAGATAACATTACGTCTAGCGTTAGCTGACCGCAGCTGGCCAGCGTAAACAACCTCGGGTGGGGTTTGAGAGGGTGAGAAAGTTTGGCCACAAAGGTAGAAAAGGAAAGAAAAAGAAATTACAAAATGTCCAGGAAAACAGTTTTTGCAGCTGCCATTGAGTGTAAATTAATATTAGACAAACATAAAGGTATGTTTTCAGGCACTCGTAAGAAATAAAGAAGTAGAACACTTGGACAACAGAAAAACAACAGACGTGAGTGGCTTACCCAGGGTTCGAACCCCGTACCTTCCGTACGACAACTCCGCCTAGCTATCAAGCGAATCACACTGACCCCACGGCCAGCTAGGCATCCCCAAAAAAAGATGCTTTGCTGGCTATTTATCAGTACGAAACACACAAGATAACACCGGAAGTATACAGTGGGCAACTCAGCCCTTAAATGACGCAATCACTTCTGTTGTTCTCCTATTAACAGTATGTGTCAGTCCAAACAAGACAAAGACCATGATACTGGGTCCAGTAAATAGTAGAAGACTTAAGGACATTAGTATAGAACAGAGGGTAGGTTTCTGGTATTGTATAAACATAAATAACACATAAGGAAGGGAAACCCGAGGCCTGTAAACAGTAAATTAATATTAGACAAACATAAAGGTATGTTTTCAGGCACTCGTAAGAAATAAAGAAGTAGAACACTTGGACAACAGAAAAACAACAGACGTGAGTGTATGTGTGTATACATTCCTGCATGAGTGTATGTGTGTATACATTCCTGCATGAATGTATGTAGGTATGTACTTATGTATGTATTGTGCTGGAGAAAAGTGCCAAGTCACAAGTATCACGTTTATCATTTCCCCTTCATGTCTCCCACCCCAAGACGCCACTAATGCCACCACTTCATCGCTCGAGCGCGCCCAACACGTCCATGTACCAATCTCTCAGCCACTTCATGATACTCCAGACGACATGTATATGGTCATGCAGCAGTGGATATAACAAGGAGGCAAGTTCGGAACCTCGACTGTTTTCGCAAGATAAGTTGTGGGTAAGACAAAACTTCTTGCTGTGGTTGTAGACATTGTCGAGGTCTGACCTACATACTGCTTTTGTTGTTGTTGTCATCTCAGTAAAAGATGTTTGCGCAATGGCTGTTTTTTCCTGTCTACATTTTTGTTTTCTGGCAGTTTCTTTCTGACTACAGGGTGATCGAAAAATCATTTCCTGTTCTTAAATTTGTATCTCCTCACTTTTGTCTATTGGATAAAATTAAAATAAAGTTTTAAAATAATTGCCATGTGAGCAATAAGTTTTATTTATTTATTTATTTATTTTTTCAAGAAATCAAATGAAAGCTAACGTGACCAATGAACTGAAGTTACAAGGGACAGTAAAAATGGCTGCCTGCTATGATGACGCCTTGAACAAATAGAAACTCACGTTGGGTTGTAATATTAATGTGACATAGCAATTTGTGTAATAAAATAGCGGTTAATTGCCTCTGCTTTAACGTTCGCGTCATTTACTTTATTTACATAGAAGTGAAGAAATAACAGTTTACAGATAGGAAGTGACTTTTTAATCGCCCTTTAGTGTTTTTCTTAAAGAAGTACATTTTCTGAGATATTCAAATTAGTTTTTTGCGTGAGTGTGTGTGTGTCTTTCTGCCATTCTGTCTATTAGTCCGCCAGTTGGTCGGTCTGTTCGTATGTCCTCATGACGTCATTCCTATTTACAGCGCAAACATGGCTCGTGGAACGTTGACCTTGGCTTTGGTACTGCTCGGTATAGTTGGTGTGTTCACGGAACAGTTCAACTTTAAGGGGTGAGAGCATTTCTTATATTAATAGATTAGAATTAACCAAAGTTGAAAGTATTGTTGTGTTCTGGCTGAGAAGACGGGTATATGAGACACAGATATTTTAATTACCGCTGGTAAATCCTGTCATTATCAAATTAGGGATGTGTTGCGTGATAAATTCTCGCAACATCGTTTTATTTCAATATCTGTTTTATAACGCAAGGGCAACAACTGCTTGGAATTTATAGTCACTTTTCTCGGTAAGCATTTGTCTTCTCGCGTTGGTATCGAATGCAGTTAAGTTTGAGCTGTGGTCGTTTTGCGCTGGACTGCGCATGACTTGTCTTGCTTCTTTGTCGATCGGTTTCCGCCCACCACTAGTGGGAGTGAGCGATTTGGAATGGCGAAAGAGATGCCTCGTTGAAGAGGGGATCTCCGCTATTTTTGTTCTGTCAGGGATGTGTAGTCCTCTTAATGGATATTTCGTTTATTCGAGATAATACCTCTAGTGTTTCCCACATGTCGGGAGGCGTGATATTTCTGTGTATTTCATGAAAGCAAGGTAAATTGACTCTTTCATTAACTCTATTGATTTTGGGTCGTGAGCGATTTCGATTCATAGCCTGTCTGCGAAAGTCGTCGTCACGAGATGTTTTTTCCCAGCTCACATGTCGCTGCATTGTACTGCATCGGTTGATGCAGGTACCAAGGACCATTACTTGCTACTCTGTTAAATGAACTAGGTTTGGAAAACCTTTATTATCTAGAGGATATTTTTGAGGACATTATTTATACTTCGGCAGACGTGTCTGTCTTGCTGAAGTCAAACTAAGGAGAGTGAACTGATCTCATACATCTGGTTATCTCCTGGCTGTTATAGAAAAGGATGGAGTTGTTCACCTGACTACATTTACAGCACTTTGAAATATAACATGCATCTGACTCATCATTGTAATGCTGTCTACCGTTTATTGCTGTATTGAATGTTGCTGTGATAATGACTGTTTGATGTGCCTACACATTTGCGTAACCATTTTGTCACTGTGGCGTCCACAATAAATAATGAAGAAAAACGTCAACGGCTGTTTCAAGACTCATTGACTTTATACGTCGTGAGTTTACTGACGTCCTATGTGGATTGCCCTGTTATTGTTGCATGAACATTGTTTTGACTGAACACATCTACACACTACACAAAACCAGACATGCGGATGCCATCCATCATCATATGGCATCACGCATCATTTGGTGGCCATAAGCTGGTTTGATTCTGGTACCAGCAAACACGGGGTCCCTTACCCACTTCATTTTCAACAAGAATTCATCAGCATCCTTCAAGAAATTAACATTCTTCAATACAGTCAACATCTTCAAAATTTTCAAAGTACTCGGCGTTGCCCGGTAAAAGTCAAATTTCAATTTTTTGACGGAAACAAGAATTTGACAGTACCCGGCGTTGTTACATGTTGCCGGATAACTCGGACTGCTGTTATCTTTTACGCAAGTCAAGCAAGTTGCTGCTGTCAAGGTTCCAGTGCTGTCGTTTTTTGAGAAGGTCAAGTGCCGGTTGAAACGGGTTGTTTTCTGAAGAAGGCCAAGTACCGATTTCCATCAACTTACTTGTGGATTAGAAGGTCAAGTGCCGAAACAACTCAACACACAGTATGTCAGAAGCTCTTGTACCATCGTGTTAGCAGTGGAAGCAGTTCAGATGTGCCATCATCGTTGGAGCTTCGCTCTTTAGGACGTTGATTGACATCCGTTTTTCTGCTGTTCTACGATTGGAAGCCTATAAGTTAAGTGGCCTGTTTGTATGTAAACTGTGCCCTTATACTTCTGCTGAGTCTTCTGTGTATCATCTCATTCTATATGTTATATGTTTATATGTTATTTGTATATTTATATGTTTATATTTCAGCGGGTTCTCGGTTGGGTGGTGTCTCCGTTAGATTATGCCACGTCATAGAGGTCGTCTATTGTGAGCGTTTTCTGTAAGGTTTGCAAATTTCCAATACTGGAATTTGCTAAGCGACTTCTGTTGCTATTTATGTTAGCTGTGATGACATGTTTTAATATTGTTTTCGTTATTATTTCGCATTCTTTAGTTTTGTTTTGATTTGTTTGTGTTTGTTAGCCTACTCTTGTCTATAATTTAGTTTCATACAACATTTTTGTTTATACACTGTGGTGTCATGTATTTTGTTTAATTCTATCGCAGATATCGTCACATTTTTTGTGATATTTCATTAATTTCTGCTTTATTTTTAGTTGATTTCTGCGAAAGTTTTTGTATTGTTGCTGATCTTTGTTATTGTTTACATTGTTATTGTTTACATTGTTTGTATTGTTTACATTTTCAATGTTTACATTCTGCATGTGTTTACATAGTCATTGTTTACAGTTATAGTAATTAGTTAATGGGCTATGCTAATGCACTGTTACTACTATACTGATGATAAATGAATGATGAATAGTGTCGTGCACTATTGAATGAGAAGTGCACTTATGATCAAGAATTGAGTGCTGATATTTCATATACAAGTTCTTTGATTGGAGACTTGTTTCCCACAGAGACTGGGATAATATAAGGTGATGTGAATATACAAGTGCTTAATTAAGACTTGTTACACTTAGGTTTGAAATAAATTAGTTAATTATTTCAGGTTTTGGACTCATATGTTAGACAACATGTCTACATTTGAGCACTTTATTGAGCAGGGTAAATTGCTTGGGAAGACTGGTGATAAGTTAGAAGAATTTGCAACTGCTCGATATGATAAAGCAATGGAAGCTGAACAAAAGAAACTGCAGATGCAGGTGGATGAAAAAAGATTCCAAATGGAAATGGAAAAACAAAAAAGGGAATCAGAAGCTGAGGAGAGAAAACTCCAGCTACAGCTAGAAGCTAAAAGACTTGAAAAAGAGGCTGAGAATAAAAGACTTGAAAAAAGAGGCTGAGAATAAAAGACTTGAAAAAGAGGCTGAGAATAAAAGACTTGAAAAAGAGGCTGAAAATAAAAGACTTGAAAAAGAAGCTGAAAATGAAAGACTTCAAAAAGAGGCTCAGGCTGAGGAAAGAAGATTACAGAGAGAGTCTGATGAGAGGAAAGAGAAAGCAAAAATGGAACATGAAGAAAAGGTCTTAGCTTTAGAGTTGGAAAAATTGAAATTGACAAGCATGAGTAATGGTAATGATTCAAACAAGGGTTCATCTTCTGGTAAGGCTAATAATGATACTTTTAAGATTAAGTTACCAACATTTAGTCCTTCCAGCGATGACATAATGTTCTATCTGGACAGATTTGAACAAGCATGTACAGCTCATAACATAGACAAAGCAAAATATGTTTATCAGTTATCAGGGATACTGACAGGTAAAGCTCTAAGTATATTAAATATGGTGGATGAACCTGACAAGAACAATTATGAGGTTGTCAGGGCCGCTTTGTTAAAGAAATATCAGCTTAACGAAGACGGCTATCGTCTACAATTTAAAAACATGTTACCTGAAAATGGAGTTGAATTCTCCGAGTTTATTGCAAGAATACGCATTACTTTCTCACGATGGGTTGAACTATCTAAGACGGAAAAAACTTATGAAGGACTTATGGACTTAATACTTAGAGACAAAGTCATGTCGTCTGTCAATGAGTCTTTCCTTGCTTTCCTTCATGAACGTAAACCTAAAACAATAAAAGAAATGGAAGATTTCTGTTGCCAATACGTAACTGCGCACCCACACATAACCATGGGTAACTCTAAGGTGAAAGAAGGTTTACCAGTTGCTTCGGCAGCTCCGTATGGTCAAAACTTTGCTCGTAGATCCCAACAAAATTTTGATAGAAAGAGTAGCGGTAATTTCTGTCAAAATCATGGAAATCAATTTCATGGTGATTCTTCTTCGAAGAATTGGAGACAACCTGATAGTACTCGTTACTATCACCCTAATAATTATAAGCATTTCAAAAGAGGATATGGTAATAGAGGTTATTCCTGCCGAAGACCTCAAAACCAAACAAATAGATGTTCGCATCAATGTGAACATGATAGTAATCGTGGAAACTGGAATTCGAACCAGTATAACAATTACAATAGAGACAATAATAACTGCAGAGATAATAATAACTCTGATAACTTCAGAGGTAATAATAGTCGGGGTAGATCTCAACACAAAAAAAAAAGAGATATCAGCAGGCTAATGCTGTACAACAGGAAACTGAGGCAGCCTGTAATCATGTTGTTGATAGTAAAAACTTTGACGCTGTCACTAGTTCTGCTTTTGACTTTGAGAGAGCAAACAAATGTCCCCAATGCAGTACTTTATTCGAACCGGGTACCATAACTACTTTGAGTTGTGGTCACCCACTTCCCGCTCTTCCTGCTGCTGTTGCGCATGACGGGAGGGGTTCTTTAATTCTACATAAGGGTCTTGTTAATGATACTCCGGTCTCACTACTTTTCGATTCCGGATGCACCACTATTGGTGTTAGACAATCGCTTGTGGATCCATCTTGTGCTACAGGAAGGGTTATTAAATGTGTCACATTTGGCGGCACTCTAGAAAAATATCCTACTGCTGTAATTCGCATTGCCACTCCTTTCTTTACTGGAGATGTGCATGCTTGTCTCTTACCTAATCCTATTGCGGACCTTATTATTGGTCGTATTCACGGAGTTATGGAGTGTACCCCACAGCAGATTGCTGCTTGGGAAGATAATAACATGCAAGCTACAAATGCAGTAGTTACAAGAGCACAAGCTCTACAAACACCCGAAACTTCACTGAATAGTGATAATGAAGTTGATAGCCAAGATAGTCACTTAGTGATCACTCGTGACTCTTTCATAAAATTGCAAGAAGAAGATTCTTCTTTAAAAAAATTCTTCGTTCTTGCGAAGAAAGGTGATCCGAATCAGGATACAAATAGAAAATCTTGGATTGCAATGAGAAACGGCGTACTTGTACGTATGGTACAAGATTCGGCTACGTCGGCACATTCGCAAATTCTTGTTCCCAAGAGCATGAGAGTCCAAATATTGCAACATGCTCATGACTCGCAATGTGCTGGACATATGGGTTTTGCCCGTACGAAGTCGAGAGTCCTTGCGGCTTTCTTTTGGCCTTTTGTCAATAAGGACATTCGTATTTACTGCCGATCATGCAAGGTATGTCAGGAGGTCAAATCTAGAGGACCACGACATGCTGCGCCTATCCAGGCTGCTGACATTCCTATTCGGCCGTTTCAGAAAATGGCCATAGATATTATTGGCCCTTTTAAGGTCAAGTCGGCCAGAGGACATCAGTTTATCCTTACATGTGTCGATATGTGCACACGTTGGCCAGAGGCTATTCCTCTTAAGAGCATATCTACTACAGATATCGCAGATGCTCTTTGGTTGATATTTTCTCGCTTGGGGTTCCCCAGAGAAATATTGTCAGACCATGGCACTCAACTCATATCTGACACTATGTCACAGGTAATGTCTACCTTACATATTGAACGATCTCTCAGTATTATCTACCATCGTATGTCTAATGGGTTAGTTGAGCGTCTGAATAGAACGCTCAAGACTTTGCTTGGTAAGATAACTGAAGATCATCCTCAAGATTGGGACAGGGTTTTACCCGCGGCTCTCTTTGCCTATAGAGAAGTCCCTAATGAACACACAGGATTTTCTCCCTTCGAACTTGTCTTTGGCGCGCGTCCACGCGGCCCTATGTCTTTATTACACGATCTCATCACTGCCGATGATATTAGCGATGAAACTCAATCCTCATATGAGTATGTCATTGCTCTTAGACAAAAGATCATTGAGGCATGTAAGCTAGCAACTGCTTCATCAGAAATTGCTAAAGAGAAGGCAAGGCAGTTTGCTAACAAGAATAGATGTCTACGGCAACTTTGTCCAGGTGACAAAGCATTCGTCCTACTCCCCAGTAGGGAAAATAGACTTCTTATTGCATGGAAAGGTCCGTATGCAATAGTCTCTCGGATTTCCGATGTTGACTATGTGGTCGATATTGATGGAAAGCATAGAACTTTCCACATAAACATGCTTTCGGAATTTCACGAACGTCCGGACTATTTGCTGCCTATTTTCCAGGCAACGGATGATGCTCCTGCACCTCACGGTCATTATTCATCCCTGTCTGTCATTCAGGATGAGGAAGCTACCTTCTCTGATGTCAACCTTCCCCTTCCAGTGGTTCCATTACATTCCACGGAATCTTGGAAAAACGTTTCTGTTTCTCCTAATCTTTCTGGTGACGAACATCGACAAGTCTCGTCGATGTTACAAACATTTCAGGATGTTCTCACTGACATTCCTGGACACACAGATGTCATAGAACATGACATAATTCTTACCGACAATAATCCAATTAGGGTTAGGCCGTATCCTATTCCTATACACTTTCAGTCGCAAGTGGAAAAGGAATTGGATGAAATGATTCAATTAAATATAATTGAACCATCGACTTCACCATATTCTTCTTCCATGGTTATTGTCCGGAAGAAGGATAAGAACATACGAATTTGCGTTGATTATCGCAAATTGAATCAGGTCACAAAGTTCGACGCTGAACCGATGCCTTTGTTAGAAGATCTACTGATTAGACTTTCTAATTCTAGATTCTTCACTAAACTTGACTTGTCTAAAGGTTATTGGCAAGTGCCTTTAGCAGAGCATGCCAAACCTCTTACTGCTTTTTTCTACACCTAGGGGTCTATTTCAATGGAATGTTATGCCTTTTGGTCTCATGAACGCCCCTGCCACTTTCGTTCGCATGATGCGTCGAATTCTGTCACATCGTTCGGATGTCATCGCATACTTAGATGACATCTGTCTCTTCAGTGATACCTGGGAAGATCACTATTTAGGGTTATATGACTTACTGTCCACTCTACGTGAGAATAATTTGACAGCAAAACCTTCTAAAGCTTTTGTTGGTTTTGGTGAAATCTCTTTCCTGGTCATCGTGTTGGTCATGGTCTCTTGAAGACAGAAGACCACAATACTTCCAAAATACTGAACATCTCAGTTCCTAAAACGAAGAAACAAGTTAGGAGTCTCTTAGGTTTAATTCAATTTTATGGGAGATTTATTCCAAATTTATCTTCGATCATGGCACCTCTCTCAACATTGTTGAAGAAAGGTTCGCCTAATCTGGTCCGTTGGTCTGAAGAATGCCAATCTTCACTAGACCAAATCAAGAATATATTTTCTTCTCCTCCCATCTTAAGATTACCTACTCTTGATAGGACTTTTGTTCTTCGGAGTGATGCTTCATCCACTGGGATTGGAGCAGCACTGATGCAAGAATATGCAAATACTCTGCATCCTGTTATGTACATTTCTAGAAAACTAAATGCGGCAGAGAGGAACTACTCGGTTTTAGACCGTGAGTTGTTAGCGATGGTTTGGTCAATTCTAAAGCTACAAAGATTCCTCCTGGGCGCACATTTCATTCTAGAGACTGATCAGAAAGCTCTTACAGCTATTCAGACTAAGAATTTGAAGAGTTCGAGATCCACTCGATATGCTATAGCTCTTCAACCTTTTCACTTCACGGTACGAGCTATCCGTGGTGCGGATAATGTGATGGCTGACATTTTGTCTAGATGCCCACATGACTCCAACTAATACTTCTGTCCTATATTTCCATATATTACAGAGTCATAACACACCTATATTTCTACAATAGATTAGCACATCTGTACTTACTTTATATGTACACACTATCGTGCTTTGTTGTCATCTTCTTCTGTTCGTTTTTTAAGATGATAGAGGAGGACTGAGTAGTTAATATAAGGGCCGTTAGTTTACTAAACAGCCACAATTATTAATAATGTATTGTACCTTATGAAGCATATTAGTTATTAATTAGCATTATATTGCTTGTACTTTCTCAGAATGTCATTGTTGAGCTGAGGACTTACCTTACGAGTTCTAGATTGTGTACTTACCCTCGGAATACCAGACCATATGTCCTGGATCGTCATGTAGTTTAACTTTACTATGTACTTATGTCATTACATGTCAAAGAATGTACTATCTAAATTTTCCTATCAGATTTGTACATCCATTTTTAAAGACAATATTAGAGTATGCTGTTTAATGATGATTATAGTAACTTGCATACGTATATTGTGTTTACATGCTAACGTGATGTGTGTTGGTGACACCTCCCCTATGTGAATATTTTTTGAGACATATTTATTTTTCTGTTGAGGTATATCCTCACCAGACACTCTATAATTAGCCTATTGTTTGGCAATTTAGTTAATTATCAGCGCATAATTCGTGCGTTTTGAGCCGCTTATCGCTTGCTCTTTGATATTGAAAAAAAAAATATGTTCCACATTTTTTTTTTATCGGGAGGAGGTGGTGATATGTTGCGTGATAAATTCTCGCAACATCGTTTTATTTCAATATCTGTTTTATAACGCAAGGGCAACAACTGCTTGGAATTTATAGTCACTTTTCTCGGTAAGCATTTGTCTTCTCGCGTTGGTATCGAATGCAGTTAAGTTTGAGCTGTGGTCGTTTTGCGCTGGACTGCGCATGACTTGTCTTGCTTCTTTGTCGATCGGTTTCCGCCCACCACTAGTGGGAGTGAGCGATTTGGAATGGCGAAAGAGATGCCTCGTTGAAGAGGGGATCTCCGCTATTTTTGTTCTGTCAGGGATGTGTAGTCCTCTTAATGGATATTTCGTTTATTCGAGATAATACCTCTAGTGTTTTCCCACATGTCGGGAGGCGTGATATTTCTGTGTATTTCATGAAAGCAAGGTAAATTGACTCTTTCATTAACTCTATTGATTTTGGGTCGTGAGCGATTTCGATTCATAGCCTGTCTGCGAAAGTCGTCGTCACGAGATGTTTTTTCCCAGCTCACATGTCGCTGCATTGTACTGCATCGGTTGATGCAGGTACCAAGGACCATTACTTGCTACTTTGTTAAATGAACTAGGTTTGGAAAACCTTTATTATCTGGAGGATATTTTTGAGGACATTATTTATACTTCGGCAGACGTGTCTGTCTTGCTGAAGTCAAACTAAGGAGAGTGAACTGATCTCATACATCTGGTTATCTCCTGGCTGTTATAGAAAAGGATGGAGTTGTTCACCTGACTACATTTACAGCACTTTGAAATATAACATGCATCTGACTCATCATTGTAATGCTGTCTACCGTTTATTGCTGTATTGAATGTTGCTGTGATAATGACTGTTTGATGTGCCTACACATTTGCGTAACCATTTTGTCACTGTGGCGTCCACAATAAATAATGAAGAAAAACGTCAACGGCTGTTTCAAGACTCATTGACTTTATACGTCGTGAGTTTACTGACGTCCTATGTGGATTGCCCTGTTATTGTTGCATGAACATTGTTTTGACTGAACACATCTACACACTACACAAAACCAGACATGCGGATGCCATCCATCATCATATGGCATCACGCATCAGGATGTCTCAAGCGTTGTTGTAGGCGGGAGTCGAGCTGGGGATGAACTCTCAACACCGATCAAATGCTCCCAAGACGCACACAGTCATTGATTGAAAAAGTCCAGCTCTTCGCCTTCGTGGTCAGGCTGTTTTGTCCAACAGGAGAAAGACTTGAGCAGGTCTCTGAAGCTCTGATATCACAATGCTCCGGGAACATAAGGCGCGTAACCCTTGGACAGTTAATAATCTAAGAAAATTCTGGATTCAGACAACCCCTGCGACCTTGTAGGTAGACTAGGGACAGTCGAAGGCTAAATAAAGTAAATCCGCATAAAATATTGGATTAAATAGAATGTACCGGGATGAAACGAGTAGATATCATAACCAGCGTTCCCAGTGCACCTACAAAATTGAGCTCCGAAGAAAATAATTTAAAACAAATATGTTAATAATTAAACAGACACGATCGTCCATTGAAAAAATCATAACACTCTATTTAGTGAAAACAAGTTCTTTGCCACTGGAGTGCGCGGGAAAGGGGGAGAGAAGATGCACAACTTGAAACGTCTGCGCACACAGGCCATTACAAATTAGAGTAAACATTGTTCACAACCCAGAAGTAAACTACAGCACAACAGGGATGATGGAGTGTACGCCAAATTAAGACACACTTAACGATGAAATATCTGCAATGTCAAAAAACATTCGGATCTTACTCTTCAAATTCAAACTTTAATTTTTGTCGAAACGTGACGCTACAGGAATAGGACGGTTGTAGCGATACCGGCCCCAACTTGCTGTTATGCCCCCCGTCAGTAATAATTGTCTCTGTGATTTACACCGTGGACAATAATTTCTCAATGGATTATTTCAGTAAAAAATAAATCTCGACAAACCCACTTCATCATCATCGGTAGAAAGTCAGTCTCTAATCAAACTATTGGTTAAGACGAGGCTGAGTATATACATCAGGGTGAAAAGTTGGTCAACACGCAGGATTTGACAAAGCCAGCAAGACTCAAAGATGTATTTACAAATCCCCGCTCAGTTTCAGTTGAAAACACTTCTCGCATACAAATCGAAGCACATACAAAAGACAGTCGACGATCTGACTTAAAATATTGTCAAGCTACCTGCCATATTTCCTTCGTAAGTAAAGTTTTGTTATGATGAGTATGTTTATAGATCGTTTAGCGTAATTCTCGGTAGCATGTCTTAGAAATAGGTTAAAAATTGGTGTAATATTAAAAAAAATTATGTTATGATTGACATAGATCTACATGCTTTTTAATCGCCAACAATTGAATATAACCTGACAAATAAATATAACCTAATAACTGAATACATCCTATCATATCAATGTACGGGAAATTTAGGCTCAACTGGCGAGTGATTTTCAAGACCTCACATGCTGGCAATAGACACTGCCAGTCGTTTTCAGGACTGAGCATTGAAAGGGCTAGCAGTTCTTATTAGGAATGGCCCTTTTCGAGACTGCTCCATGCTAGCTGAGAGAAGCTAATAGTCCTTTTTAGGGATTAGTTTTATCAATGTGTCATATAACCTGTGGTAAAGTGAGATCACATGTGTGAACATAATTACAAAGGGATATTTTCTTGAAATGATGTTAGTAGCAGTCGCAGTATCTCTAGGCTTGAGTTAGAGTGTTGTAATGTTTATGCATAAATATAAGATCTTTTGCTGTGGCAGACAGTATCACAGCCTCATGACAGTGTTATCAAAAGGAGGATTCTGATTTATATTGGTTAAGCCAATCACCGGAAAAAATGTTATAGTTGGTTAAATACATATACCATCGAGCTAGTGTTGTTCACCTTCCAGTTCCAAATTGCAGATGAAAGAGTTCCTACAGACATTAGTGACTCCAACGGTTCTCAGTATGTTGAATAAAAAGCCACACTTGAGCAGATTTATTGCTGAATTCCTACCTGTGTAATCTTTGATCCCAGTGGTTCTCACTAAGTAGAACAACACTGCAGACATGAATAGTTGTATTGCAGAATGTCAATTCGTGTTATTCAATTACAAGAACCTACTACGAGCACAGAAACATCGAGGGACACTGCCATACAGTCATGTGGGAAGTCTCAGTCATTAAGACAGATTCATCCGCAAAACTGCACTGTAGAGCAAATATCCTATAGATAGGTAAATTCAAATTCTGGAGAGAACAATCTCAAGAAAATATAGGGCCACTAATATGGTGATATCAATGACAAAGACTATTTGACATTATATTTCTTTTGAACTTGTAGTACATGTTTTAAAAGTCAGTATATATTTTTTTTGTTTTTGTTTTATATAGGCATACTTCACTTTATTGCACTTCGCTTTATTGCGCTTCGCAGATATTGCGCTTTTCTACAAATTATTCATGTTTATTTATTAGAGCGTGCCTTCTTCCTAAAGATTTTGACTCTCCGCCAGCAAAAAGATTATAATTCGCTGAAGATTAGATGATGAAGATTAGCATTTCTTTTTTAGCAAAAAAGTATTTTTAGTTGTATAGTACAAATTGTTCTTTTTAGACCTAGCGCAATTGCGCACTTTATATAGACATAGTGTAAACTTGACTTCAGGCTTTTATATGAACTTATTAAGCTGAAAAAAATGCTGTGACCCGCTTTATTGCGATATTCGCTTTATTGCGGTTGTCTGGAACAGAACCCGCAATATCTCAGAGGAATTCCTGTATATATATATATATGTATGTATGTATGCTTTATACTTCATTACACACTTATGGTTGAAATATATGATAAGCGCTTAAGCGCCCCAGGCTTTTTGTCAATTTGATGTTACATTTTTTGACTGCAAGCTATAAAGTCGTTGATAAATTATTTGTGGCTTTTTAGTGCATTAAAAGCCTGTGTTTAAAATATTTTTTAAAATATTTTTTATTTTCTTCTGTTTAGTGTTTTTTTTTTTTTTTTGGTGGTTTTTAAATTTAAGTCAAATGTAATCGATCCGCTAATGACATTATCAGTTTGCGATAAACGAGTCCAGAGCACAGGAGGCGGATTTCATTATTCGGTATATTACGTGGAAAGTTAATATATTAAAATAAAATTTTGATAAGAATTGTAAATTACTTTTTTTAAATGTAGATGTGTGTATGTCGGTGCACGCGCGTGCGATAATGTGTGTGTGAAAAAAGGGGGGGGGGGGGGAGAAGTTTCAATATTTCTCTCAAGAGAGACAATCTTGTTGGAAAGAATACACCTACATTATTTGCAGTTATCACCCATTTCGGAGATGATACAATAAAATAAAAACATTTATATTAATTTTAATTTTATTCCTTTTATTATTTTTATGACTGATTATTGTTTTGTCATGGGGAATACACAACTATGCCATGTTTCAGAGCTAATGCTCATCTGGAAATGATTGAAAAATCGATAGCAAGATTTAAAATTGACAAGAGTGGGACACGAGAGTGACAAAAACCCCAGACCTACGGGTCTTTTATATTTGGACATGCGCCCTAATATAACCGACTAGGTTGAACGGGACGCGCATCGCCAAAACGAGGCAAAACTATATATAAAAAAAAAAAGAGAGTGACAATACGTTGCAAGCTAAAGAAAAGCCTGTAAAAAACAATTTACTCTTACTCCGAATCATTGTGTACAGGAGTATGGACTTGAACGACGAAATCGACATTTACTGCAAATGTAACGAACTGTCTTCTTTATCTAATGTGAAATATAAATATAGGATATTTATTTATGCTCACCCGAAATGCTAATGGGGAAAATTCACGAAATTGTGTCCAGGATCAAACATCCGCCATTTTTAAGGATTGAAACAAAATTCCGAATTGTTTCAACTGGCGCGCAATTGAGTCCCTCGCTTAAAAAACACGCTCCATGAAAAAAGATTTCATATTTGGTGGGAAAAGATGTCACATAACCAGGCCACTCAAGGAGTGATAAGAGAATTCTTATTAAAGGGAATTATGTGCTAGTAATGTCCGTATGCCCAATGGGCTGATCACCCGTTGGCTTGTCACACCGATTACGGAAACAACGGCAGATGGATCTATTTGTTGTTGCCATAAAGACGCCGCTAGGCGTGATGGGAAACTACAACAGAGAAAATCAATCTGCTGTTGCCCTTAAGACGCCACAAGGCGTGATGGCCTCTGACTGCTTGGTCGGTCTTTGGCTAAGGACGGAAGAAGAAGAAGAAGAATTTCCGTATCTCATTAATTACATGATGACCAACATTAACACGGCGCTATTTCTGGCACAACTTTTTTTAACTACTGACCTCTCTTCATGGCTACAGGTACGAGCTTTTGTCCGTGTTCCCCAGGAATATTGTAGATGTGGAAATCCTGAAGGAACTGGGAGAAAAACACCCTGAGGTGAGTACTTTTTACTTACTCTCTTTCGATTATTTAATCCCTTAGGTTAGTGTTTCTCAAAGTTACAATCATCGCGTGCCCTTTATGAGAGCTTGGTCTTATCGGCAAACCCCTGTTGAGAATAGTTTTAATGCCAGTTTATCTACACTAAGGCATATATAATATATTTCATTCATTCATAACCCTCCACTCCCAAAGGAGCATAGGCCTTCAACAAACACATGCCAAGTCCTCCTGTCACGTGCCATCATCTCAAGTTCTTTCCACGTTCTCCTGATCATTTTCACCTCTGTTTCCAGCTCTCTTCTCCATGTGCTTCTTGGTCTACCTCTGCTTCTCTTGCCCCAGGGGTTCCAGAACAAGGACTGCCTTGTAATGCTATCAACAGGTTTCCTCAGTGTGTGTATCGCCATCGTCTTCTTCTCATCTCTTGTTCCACTGGCACTTGTCTAGTTCTTGTCATCAGTTCCACGTTGGTAACCTTGTCATACCATTTTAATCCCTCTATTCTACGCAAGCACCCATTTATGAAAGTCTGTAGCTTTTTGGTTGTTGTCTTTGTTGTTCTCCATGTCTCAGAGCCATACAATAGGACTGACTTCACATTTGAGTTGAAAATTCTTATTTTCGTGTTGGGTCCGATTTCTCTTGATCTCCATATATTTCCCAATGCAATGAAAGCTCCTCTTGCTTTTTGTATTCTTATTTTGATATTACTGTCTGTCCCTCCAACTTTGTCTATATTGCTGCCAAGATATGTGTACGATTCTACATCTTGTATTGGTGCTTCTTCAAGTTCAACCCTGTTATCATTACCTGCATTTATTCTCATTATCTTTGTCTTTTCCCTGTGTATTTTCAGACCCAATTGCTGTGACCTCTCATCGAGTGTTTTCAATTTGTCCTGCATCTGATTACGGTTATGGTACAGAAGAGCTAAGTCATCAGCAAAATCCAGATCATCCAACTGCTTAGTCAGAGTCCACTGGATTCCATTTCTGTTGTGTTTTGTCGATGTTCTCGTAACCCAGTCTATTGCTAGTAAGAAAAGAAATGGAGACAAGAGGCATTCCTGTCGCACTCCTGTTCTTATCCCAAACGGTTCTGTAAGCTGTCCTTCATGAAGAACTCTGAATGTCATATCTTCACATGTTTTCATTATTAAATTAATGATCTTCAGGGGAACTCCATAATGCCTCATCAATTTACAAAGTGTTTCTCTGTCTACACTGTCAAATGCCTTTTCGTAGTCCACAAATCCGATGTATAGTGAAGAATTCCATTCCAGACTTTGTTCAACTATTATTCTCAAAGTGGCTATCTGGTCTTACATGATCTGTTTTGTCGAAAACCTGCTTGGTCTTCTCTCAGTTTCTTGTCTATGGACTCTTTTAATCTTTCAAGGATAATCCTGTTTAATACTTTTCCTGGCACTGAAAGTAACATTATTCCTCTATAATTTGTGCGCTCTTGTAAATTTCCCTTCTTAGGCAACTTAACCAGATATCCTTCCTTCCATTCTGCTGGTATCTCTTCCTTTTCCCAGACTTTACCAAGTAATTTATATAACATCTCTGTAGCCATGTCGATATCTGCTTTGATGGCCTCTGCTGGAATCCCATCAGGTCCAGACGCTTTTCCATCTCTTAGAAGCTTTATGGCTTTCTTTATTTCTTCCTTCGTTGGTCTTTCACCGTTAATTTGTAGCTCTTCTTCTGCTGGCTGGATGTCCGGCGGGTTTTGTGGAGCTGGTCTATTGAGAAGGTCCTCAAAATATTCTGTCCACCTCTTCATTTGCTCTTGTATATTGCTGAGCAGTTTTCCATTCTTGTCTTTTATGAGGCAACTTGTTTGCTTGTATTTCCCTGTTAGCTTCTTTGTGCTGTTATACAGTTCTCTCATATTCCCTTTGGCTGCAGCATCTTCTGCCTCTCTTGCCAACTCCTCAATATACTTCCTCTTGTCTCTTTTGATACTTCTTTTTACTTCTTTGTTTGCTTCTGTGTACACTTCTTGAGCATTGGCTTTGGAACTTCTGGTTTTGCTTGTGTTTAACTCTGCTTTCTTGTTTTTTTCTGTCTTTTATCTTATTGATGGTTTCTGTTGTTATCCATGCTTTTTGTTGTCGTTCCATTTTCCCCAGTATTTCTTCACATGTCTCATTCCATACAGTTTTGATTTGCTGCCAGTGGTCTTCTGTATTCTCTGCATCTTCCAGCTGTTGGAGCACTTGGAATTTGTTGGGTATTGTGACCGCAAATTTGTCTCTTGTTTCTTGATTTCTTAGATGTCCTACATTAAATTGTTGTCTATAATTTTGCATTGCTGCATATCTCTTGAGTTTCATTTTTACTTTGCTATCAGAAGGTGGTGATCTGATGCCACATCTGCTCCTCTGTATACCTTTACATCCTGCAATGATGATCTAAACTTCTTGTTTATGCATATATGATCAATCTGATTTTCTGTTCTATGGTCTGGTGATATCAATGTTGCCTTGTGTATTCTCTTATGTGGAAACATGCTTCCTCCTATAGCCAGCTGATTTGAAGCACAGAAGTTTGAGAATAGTTCCCCATTTTCATTCATTATTCCTAGCCCATGTTTTCCCATGACTTCTTCAAAGCCGGTGTTGACTGTACCTATCTTTGCATTCATGTCACCAATCAAAATTGTGATGTCTCTTCTTTTTACTTTTTCCATAATTTCCTGTCATCATCATGTGACGTATAGTTTCCTGAACGGTGTCTCCATTACAGCTGCTCTGAACGCATCACGATTCTGGGCAAGTCGACCTGCATCAGCCAAAGACAAGTTCAGACTCTCTGTGATGTCCTGGGTCCACCGTCGTCTAGGTCGACCCCTTCCCCTTTTTTCCAGGGACCATGCCTCCCATCACTGTTTTTTCCAGACTATTATGTCTTTTTATATGACCGAAAAATTTCAGCTTCCTTATTGCGATGGTATTTAGGAGCCAATGTTCCTGTACGTTTAGTGAGTGCAGTACTTCTCTGTTGGTCTTTTTTTATGTCCAGGGTATTCTCAACATCCTTCTGTAGCATTTCATTTCGAATGATGTAATCTTTTTTGCAACTGTTTTATTGAGTGTCCAAGTCTCGCAGCCGTATGTTGCTACTGGGAATATACATGCTCTGATCAGTTGTAACTTTGTTTCTTTGCTTGTGCCTTGCCATAGGTTTTTCATCTGTATTAGTTTATGTGAAGCAATTGCAAGTCTTCTTTTAATTTCTACTGCACAGTCGCCAGAGCTGTTGATGATTGATCCTAAGTATTCGAATTCATTAACACTTTCCAGTTCTTCGTTATCAATTTCAATTTCTGGTTTGGTCTTTACTTTGTCTGTTGTCAATACTTTGGTCTTCTTAATGTTTAGGAATAGATTCTGGGCCTCGCTGTGTTTTTTGGTGGACAGAATTAATTGTTCAAGTCCTTCTGGGTTGGTCGATAGGAGGACTGTGTCGTCAGCATATCTGATTTCCGGGATCTGGTACCCGCCGATGTTAAATGAGTCAAATAATTTCCTGTAGTCTAGTATAAAATGCTTCTTTCACAGACTCTTCTTTGTCATTAGTTGGTGCATAACATTGGATGACATTTACATTTATTTTCTTTTTAGCTGTTTTAAAAGTAGCTGTTATTATTCTGGGTCCAACAGCTTCCCATTCAATGAGTGCTTTCTGTGCTTCTTTAGATAACATAAGAGCTACCCCTTCACTGTGGTGTGAACTTTCGTCTTCATGTCCTGAGGACAGCACCAATTCACCTGTGATGAGTTTCTTCCTGTCTACCCCCTTCCACTTTGTTTCACACAGTCCCAGAACCTCGATTTTATATTCCCTCATCTCTGCTGCTACTTGTGCCACTTTCCCTTGTTCGTTTAATGTCCGAACATTCCAGGTGCCAAATCTGGAAGTTCTCCTAGAAGAAAGAAGGTTAGTCAGCAACACAGACTCCTTTCGGCATTCTCTGTGTTGCATCATACGCCTCCCTGCGAGAGGACCTTCCCCTGTCTTGGATGGCTGTGTTTTATTTTCTTTAATTGACTTGTCCATGTTTGTTGAAGTTTTTTGTGGTTTAAATTTTTTTACAGGATGGGGTAACCGGCCCCATGCCCAACCCTCCTTAGTCGCTTTCTACGACATGCTTGGCAGGAAACAGTGTTACTATTCTTTGCTCCCCTTTCGTGCCCCGGTAACACACGGGTGATGTATAATATATACTGTTGATCTATTAATATATAAATGGGACTGACTTGACATTTGAGTTGAAAATTCGTATTCTTAAATCAGACTTGATTTATTACGATTTATTGATTTATTATTAATAACTTCCACGTAAGTAGTATACCATGTACAACTTAGGTAGTATTCAGGCGGCGGCGTGTGACTTTTATATAGCAAAATACTCGATCGATTTCAGGCGGTGGCGTTTCAGGCGGCGGTGTATGACTTTTTATATAGCGATATATTTTAGCGGCGGGGCTTCCTCTGACGATCAGACGTATGACTTTTTATATAGTAATATACGATAATGGTGTTTGTTTATACAATATATATAAAAAATATAAAAAATCGATAATGACGGAAAATTTAAAAAATCGATAATGTTGGGTTACTAAGAGGGTTTTTGAAGTGCCTTTTTTGGGCTGGCGTGGGTGATGATGTAGCTGGCGGGGTGGGTTAGGGTGGATTTTTGTGTGATGTGGTAGTGTATTGGTGTGTTTTTTTAGACATATATACACACATATATATACATTCATATATACGGAGATGTGGTGACGTTGTCAGGATGCATCTGTGGTGACGGAGGCTTAGGTTACTAAGGGGTTTTTTAAGGGAACGGGTATTGCTTTTTGGCTGGCGGTGATGCCTCATGGGTGTGTGCTGGGGTGTAGCTGGTGGATGTATGTATGACGCAGGAGTGACGTGTTAGATAGAAGTATATAGTTAATGATCTCTTTTAAAAGAATACTTGAGTAAAGAGGAAAATATAAAAAATCGATAATGTTGGATTAGGTTACTAAGAGGTTTTTTGAAGTGCCTTTTTTGTGTTTGGCGTGTGTGCTGATGTATGTTGTAGGGGTAGCTGGCGGGGTGGGTTAGGGTGGATTTTTGTGTGAAGTATTGTGTTGATAGTGTATCGATGTGTTTGTTTATACATGTATACAATATATGTATAAAAAATATAAAAAAAATCGATAATGTTGGGTTACTAAGAGGGTTTTTGAAGTGTCTTTTTTGGGCTGGCGTGGGTGACGATGTAGCTGGTGGGTTAGGGTGGATTTTTGTGTGATGTTGGGTGTGTTTGTTTAGACATATAGACATACATATATACATTCATATATACAGAGATGTGATGATGTTGTCAGGATGCATCTGTGGTGATGGCGACTTAGGTTACTAAGGTTTTTTTTAAGGGAACGGGTATTGTTTTTTGACTGGCGGTGATGACTCATGGGTGTGTGTTGGGGTGTAGCTGGTGGTTGTATGTATGACGCAGGAGTGAACTGTTAGATAGAAGTATATAGTTAATGATCTCTTTTAAAAGAATACTTGAGTTAAAGAGGAAAATATAAAAATCGATAACGGGGACTTAGGTTACTAATGGATTTTTTTAAGGAAGCGGGTATTGTTTTTGTGCGAGGGGGAGGATGACGATGTATAGTGGGGTGTGTTGGGGTATGGGTTATTGTGTGCGTGTATTTTAATTGTTGTATATACAATATATATATATATATATATATATATATATATATGGGAGTGAAGTGTTAGAGACCTAGGTCTACCATCGAAAGTGCGACACGGTATTGTTGTGTATTATTTATTTTACATATAGACATATTTTACAACAGTTATACGAACAGTTAGACGATAGACTTAGATAATAAGAAGACGATATATTTAGACTTTTAGACAATAGGAAGACGATAGTTAGACGATATATACATATAATAGGGAGATATATTTAGACAATAGGAAGACGATAGTTAGACGATATATACATATAATAGGGAGATATATTTAGACATAGACATACAAACAGTTATACAAACAGTTATACAAACAGTTATACAAACAGTTATACGAACTGTTAGACGAACATTTAGACAAACAGTTAGACGATATAGGTAACAAAAAGCGTTTTAGTTAATATAGTTTTATATTCAATAGTGTTTTTGAATTAGCAAACAGGAGTATATATAGTATTTTTTACAAAATGGACATTGATATTTTATCAAATGAATATACAATTATATGGTGTAATTTTTTAACGTAATACATTTTCACATAGTGATATGTACAATTGAAAAATAATTATATGGTGTATTTTTTAACATTATCAAACATTTTCACATATGAATGTACAATAATACATATTTATATAGGTAGATGTATGTTCAAAATATACAATATCACAGGGGTACAGGCCAGACCTTGAGGGGTGTCGTCACATTGTCGTCATATTGTCGTCACCTCGTAAGAAATATTTTATGTGTAGAGACAGTTTAAATGTTGAGGTGTGATGTGGTATGGTTTTGGAGGTGGAGGAATTGTGTGCTCTGAACCCGATATTTTTCCCACCCTGTGCCTGTTGTGTGTTGAGGACGTCTAGGAATGTGTGTTTGTCTACTTTGTTGTGGTGTTTGTTCAAGCGATTGAGTGGTTTTGAATATGATATAGATAGAAGGATGTGGACGGGATTGCTTCAACATAATATTTTGTATTGGGTCTGTTTAATTGTGCGTTTGTGATAATATCGCTGTCGTGTAAGTTTGAGACAAAAGATTTGAAATCTGTAAGATTTTTGACTAAGTGGGGTTGGTCTAACACACAACTATTATTATTTGAGGCATGAAATAAGCGTAATTCGTTTGTTTCTCTGTGTCTCAAAACTACGTGGTGACTGAAGTTAATCTTGAATCTTTTTGTCTGTTGTGTAAAGACAGGATGCAAAAGACTTTCCCATTCAATTCTTTGGTTATTATGGAAAAAAGTGAAAGTCGATAAATATTTGTGGATGTTAGCGTGTGTTTTAATGGCGTCCCAGTTATCAGTGTAGATTTGTTTTATATCATCCTGTAGGTCTTGTAAGCTGTCTTCTTCAGCCGTCAAGCGGGGTTTTTTTTTATATGGGGTTGGGTATTGGTCATTGGGCGTTTCTTGGTCTGACCTTTTTTTGGTGGGTGAGATGGGGTGGAACTTATTGAATAGGGGGCTCTTGGTAGTGTGGAAGTTGTTGTGGTGGAAGAGGCCGCCATAGCGGCTGAGTCTGACTGGGGATTCGGTGCTGTTGATGGGGCATCTGGTAGTATTGTCTGTGGGTTCGCCGAGTCTGGTGTTACTGTGACACCTGTTGTTGTTGGTGTTGGGGTGGTGTCTGCTGTCGGGTTCTGCGTTGAGGTAGAAAGCTGGGTAGGGATAGCGGTGTGTTGGTGTTTTCTGTGGATGCGTAGATTGTCACGACGAGTAAATTGTTTCCCACAAATGTCACAGCTAAAACCGGGCATTGAGTGCCTGGTCTTGCTGTGTCGTAATAGGTCGGCGCGCCTCGTGAAGGTCTCCCCACATCTGCTACATAACAGCTTGGTTTGTGCCATTGACGTGTCTGTTTGTGCTGAGCTGGACCCATGTTTATTCTCTATGTGACGTTTCAGCGTATCGGGTCTTGTAAATACTATGCCACAGTCAGGACACTCGTGATTGGGGCGGTCGTGTGCTGTGGTCATATGGCGAGTAAGATCATGACCTCGCTTGAAAACAGACTGGCAGCGTAAACAAGCATAGCCCCGCTGTTGAGTTGACTCCATCTGGGAAAAGATGAACAAAAAGACGTTACTTACACATAAAATTAAATACATGTAATGAGAGAGAGAGAGAGAGAGAGAGAGAGAGAGAGAGAAAGAGAAAGAGAAAGAGACAAAGAGAGATCGCATAAACAGGTAAATAAAACACAGTCTTATTTTTTTTTATTCTGTTATCAAAGGAAAGAGGTGTTAACATATCAGAATGGTCCCCGCGCAGGCTGTGACAAAGATATTGATTTAAAACCCAGCTCGTTCGCGAGACAGCACCGAGTTGACCTGTCCTTTTTTTTTAAAATAACGAAAATATAAGTATTTATTAAAGTGTATGTTAGTTTCAATCATGGTTATGGCAAGGTGACTTAATGTAATATGTTGATTGTATTATCTCTATCTTTTTCCGTGTGTAGTTCAGTATTGTTTTTAAAAGCCAAAAAACGCTATTTTCTAAACTATTATGTTGTCTGATTTTCACTGGCTGGTTAGGTAGTTTGTAGTGACTCGGGTCCTTAGTTATTTTTAACGTTATATGTTTGTAGTTACTATGAGAAGTTCTTTATAGAAGCAGCTTGTGAGTACAGAAATACGAATCGAGCGCATGTGTTGTGGAATCAAATCAATTTATCGATCTACCCAAACATCTTTGTGCTACATCCAAGCAAGTATTTGAAATAGACTATTACTCTATACAAGTTTAGAGTGTTGTTATCAGAAAGTATTATAAGTTTTAAGTATCACGGATAATTTTTCAAAACCCAAATATAATTTGCTTTCGCACGAGTTTAACAATAGACGAGAAACATAGATAAGGTTTAAACTAAGGAATTTTTCTCGTTATACCCACCACATAAAAAAAATAAGTCGGATAATTCTTAACTTAGCTAAACCATACACACATGTAAGAATTTAACAAACAACTATTATTAAAATACCTATTAGCCTAGACATATTAACTTTGAAACAGCCTTTACCAACACTGGCTAGCGAAAAAAGCGAATACACAGACATGTCTTTTAAATAGAAAACAGATATTTAATACAACACACGGATAAGGAATAATAAGTTAGTCTCGGAGTTAACATCTTAACAAAACACACAGATAAAAACAACAGAGATATTTATTTATATTTAACACCTTAATACAAAAACACGAAGACCGAAAACATAAACGAAAACAAACGAATACAACCAAAACAGATATTTTTAAAGATATTTATTGTATATAGCCTACTGAAAACAGCTATATAAAAATATTTATTTTTTATGTGTAAAATATATATTTTAACTCCCTATTATTATTTTTATATTATTATAGGAAAAAAAACAGACGAATACAAACATATACATATACCGAGTTTACATTTAGAACTTTGTATAGGGTTTTCTTCCAGTCTCTGAGTGTTAAGAAAATACGCCTAGGAAAACACAAACACATACCCAGATATTTTTCCACAGAATACCCTTAAAAAGACACAGACATATATCTCTTAAAGGTCAGAGATATTTAACACAAAATACGAATAAAAAACAGAATAACATACGTTTGGTGGTGAGCTGTTGCTTTTTCAGAAGTTTGATATTAGAAGGCTTTACGACTAAGCACAGAGACGTTCGCCGGTCCAGGTCTGGTTAAAGAATGAGACATGTCTAAAACAATTCATGATTAAGACAATGACTTTCCAATAAAAGTAGTCCGAGTGTATGAATTTCGTGATGGAACCCGATTGGTTGTTGTGTAGAGATACTGTTTCAGAAAATAGTTCGCGCGCAAGTGCTTCGTCATGGTTTGGTCGATAAAAACGTTATCATAACGTATGAACAGGAAAATTGACCCCACCCCGGATTGAAACCAGATCACTGACCCGCACAAAAAACATCACGCGTAAATTTCTGTTCACGTCACTAGGGCAAAACACAATCGAACAATAGTAGGAAATTTATAAAAGAAACATTCCTGCGTTCATGTGTTCAAATCTGCTACTTAACGTTTTAGCTTTTTTTTTATGTCCTCGACACGACAGAAATATGCCCTCGACACGACAGAAATATGTATGTGTAATGATAGAAAATATGACCTCGAGACGATAGAAAGACGCCCTCTAGACGACATAAATATGTATGTGTAATGATAGAAAATATGACCTCGAGACGACAGAAAGACGCCCTCGATATGATAGAAAATATGCCCTCTAGTTGAAAGAAATGTGACCACCGGGCAACCAATATTACATTAGTAAGAGATAAGCAAAGAAAGCTCATCACGACAGTAAAGAGACAGGAAACAAGATGGGCAGGGCATATCAGAAAAACTCTGAACAAGGAACCATCAGAGACACAGTTCAATGTTCCTCAAGCTGAAAACGATCAAGCTGTTAATACAAACATTCCACGGGAGGAAGAAATCATCACGGCAATCAAGGGGTTAAAGAATGGAAAAACGCATGACCACGATAACTTAAATGCAGAGTTAGTAAAGTATGAACGTGTGTGTGTATGACCAAAGGCGTTAAAAGAAAAAAAGCTACGTGTTTTGAGTTTTATTAAACATGGATGAGAGAGAAAAGAGAGAGAGAGTTAGAGAGAGGGAGAGAGAGAGAGAGAAAAAGAAAGAGAGAGAGACAGAGAGAAAGAGAGAGGGAGAGAGAGAGTTAGAGAGAGGGAGAGAGAGAAAGAGAGAGAGAAAAAGAAAGAGAGAGAGAAAAGGAGAGAGAGAGTTAGAGAGAGGGAGAGAGAGAGATAGAAAGAAAGGGCAAGAAAGAGAGAGAGAGCGAGAGAGTGAGAGAGAGCGAGAGAATAAAACACAGTCTTATTTTTAGGCTGTTATGAAAGGAAAGAGGTGTTAACAGACCTGCCCGCGCAGGCTGTGACAGAAAAGATATTGATTTACAACCAAGCGATCATGAAACAGGTGACAATTTTCCCTTTCAGTTAAAATAACGGAGATTTAAGTACTAACGTGTTTGGTAGTTTGCACCATAGCAAGGCGTTTTCTTTGTGTAGCTAATGGTATGT
Source organism: Oreohelix idahoensis (assembly GCA_024509875.1). Taxonomy (NCBI): domain Eukaryota; kingdom Metazoa; phylum Mollusca; class Gastropoda; order Stylommatophora; family Oreohelicidae; genus Oreohelix; species Oreohelix idahoensis. Next base: position 74,079 of record JAMPIV010005925.1, read on the forward strand.
TCTAAATATTCTTTTTAATGTGATAAAAGTGTTTATTAATTTTTTGCGTTATCAGATTCTGTCTTTTTTATATTTGTTATGTTAACACAAATAAATCTCACATAAATAACAACACGGATAAGTTTTAGTCTTTTTTCCTAGTACATAATCGATTAGTCTTATCAACCACTCTTTACAAATGTTATGTCAAGATAAAAAATACAAATTTAGTATCTGAGTTAACACAGATAGACTATTTTGAAATAGATATTCACCAATACTGCCTAGTGAGAAAACGAATACGCAGACATATCTTTTTGTTTAAATATTTAATACAACACACGCATAACGAATACACTTATATTTTTAAAGATATACATCATAATATAGAGTACCGAATACACACACACACACACACACATACACACACACACACACACATTTAGACCTTTGTGTAGGTTATGTCTTCACAGTGTCTGTTAAGAAAAAATATGCCTAGCGAACAACAACGGTCAGATATTTAAACAGAGAAATAACAGCTATATATTTAACATTCTAACGTGTTTCTCACTTTTTTGTTAAGTTTTTATTTCAAAAATACTTTGTTTGATACTCTATTTTATTTTATTTTTGTAAAACTTTTGTTTAAAATGGTTGGTCGCAAAGAAAAAAGTTATCTCTAACGGCTGTCTTTCCTCGTCAATAAACCATCTGCCCGCATTACAAATAAACGATAATTGGATTTATGCTGGAACATAACGAAACAGACATCGAATTAGAAACAGCTGTCACTAGGTAAATAACGGCTCTCGATTTTTTCGAAGGGCTCAAGTAGTAGTAGGGTATGTACCAAACAGGTAGTATTCTACCCCTCCATCTTGCCCCGCCTCTTCCTATTATCTCCCCCTTGTTATCTCCCCCTTGTTATCTCAACTCCGCCATCTTGACCCAAATTATCTCCCCCTTGTTAGCTCAAATCCGCCATCTTGCCCCAAATTATCTCCCCCTTGTTAGCTCAAGTCCGCCATCTTGACCCAAATAACCTCCCCTTGTTAGCTCAAATCCGCCATCTTGCGCCGCGCGCCTGCAGATTGCGCTTATATAAAAGTCACGCGCCTGCAGAATTTTTGCTATATAAAAGTCACGCGCCTGCAGCGCGCCTGCAGCGCGCCTGCAGAATACTACCTAAGTTGTACATACCCTACTACTACTTGAGCCCTTCGAAAAAATCGAGAGCCGTTATTTACCTAGTGACAGCTGTTTCTAATTCGATGTCTGTTTCGTTATGTTCCAGCATAAATCCAATTATCGTTTATTTGTAATGCGGGCAGATGGTTTATTGACGAGGAAAGACAGCCGTTAGAGATAACTTTTTTCTTTGCGACCAACCATTTTAAACAAAAGTTTTACAAAAATAAAATAAAATAGAGTATCAAACAAAGTATTTTTGAAATAAAAACTTAACAAAAAAAAGTGAGAAACACGTTAGAATGTTAAATATATAGCTGTTATTTCTCTGTTTAAATATCTGACCGTTGTTGTTCGCTAGGCATATTTTTTCTTAACAGACACTGTGAAGACATAACCTACACAAAGGTCTAAATGTGTGTGTGTGTGTGTGTATGTGTGTGTGTGTGTGTGTGTATTCGGTACTCTATATTATGATGTATATCTTTAAAAATATAAGTGTATTCGTTATGCGTGTGTTGTATTAAATATTTAAACAAAAAGATATGTCTGCGTATTCGTTTTCTCACTAGGCAGTATTGGTGAATATCTATTTCAAAATAGTCTATCTGTGTTAACTCAGATACTAAATTTGTATTTTTTATCTTGACATAACATTTGTAAAGAGTGGTTGATAAGACTAATCGATTATGTACTAGGAAAAAAGACTAAAACTTATCCGTGTTGTTATTTATGTGAGATTTATTTGTGTTAACATAACAAATATAAAAAAGACAGAATCTGATAACGCAAAAAATTAATAAACACTTTTATCACATTAAAAAGAATATTTAGAACATACCATTAGCTACACAAAGAAAAACGCCTTGCTATGGTGCAAACTACCAAACACGTTAGTACTTAAATCTCCGTTATTTTAACTGAAAGGGAAAATTGTCACCTGTTTCATGATCGCTTGGTTGTAAATCAATATCTTTTCTGTCACAGCCTGCGCGGGCAGGTCTGTTAACACCTCTTTCCTTTCATAACAGCCTAAAAATAAGACTGTGTTTTATTCTCTCGCTCTCTCTCACTCTCTCGCTCTCTCTCTCTTTCTTGCCCTTTCTTTCTATCTCTCTCTCTCCCTCTCTCTAACTCTCTCTCTCCTTTTCTCTCTCTCTTTCTTTTTCTCTCTCTCTTTCTCTCTCTCCCTCTCTCTAACTCTCTCTCTCCCTCTCTCTTTCTCTCTGTCTCTCTCTCTTTCTTTTTCTCTCTCTCTCTCTCCCTCTCTCTAACTCTCTCTCTCTTTTCTCTCTCATCCATGTTTAATAAAACTCAAAACACGTAGCTTTTTTTCTTTTAACGCCTTTGGTCATACACACACACGTTCATACTTTACTAACTCTGCATTTAAGTTATCGTGGTCATGCGTTTTTCCATTCTTTAACCCCTTGATTGCCGTGATGATTTCTTCCTCCCGTGGAATGTTTGTATTAACAGCTTGATCGTTTTCAGCTTGAGGAACATTGAACTGTGTCTCTGATGGTTCCTTGTTCAGAGTTTTTCTGATATGCCCTGCCCATCTTGTTTCCTGTCTCTTTACTGTCGTGATGAGCTTTCTTTGCTTATCTCTTACTAATGTAATATTGGTTGCCCGGTGGTCACATTTCTTTCAACTAGAGGGCATATTTTCTATCATATCGAGGGCGTCTTTCTGTCGTCTCGAGGTCATATTTTCTATCATTACACATACATATTTATGTCGTCTAGAGGGCGTCTTTCTATCGTCTCGAGGTCATATTTTCTATCATTACACATACATATTTCTGTCGTGTCGAGGGCATATTTCTGTCGTGTCGAGGACATAAAAAAAAGCTAAAACGTTAAGTAGCGGATTTGAACACATGAACGCAGGAATGTTTCTTTTATAAATTTCCTACTATTGTTCGATTGTGTTTTGCCCTAGTGACGTGAACAGAAATTTACGCGTGATGTTTTTTGTGCGGGTCAGTGATCTGGTTTCAATCCGGGGTGGGGTCAATTTTCCTGTTCATACGTTATGATAACGTTTTTATCGACCAAACCATGACGAAGCACTTGCGCGCGAACTATTTTCTGAAACAGTATCTCTACACAACAACCAATCGGGTTCCATCACGAAATTCATACACTCGGACTACTTTTATTGGAAAGTCATTGTCTTAATCATGAATTGTTTTAGACATGTCTCATTCTTTAACCAGACCTGGACCGGCGAACGTCTCTGTGCTTAGTCGTAAAGCCTTCTAATATCAAACTTCTGAAAAAGCAACAGCTCACCACCAAACGTATGTTATTCTGTTTTTATTCGTATTTTGTGTTAAATATCTCTGACCTTTAAGAGATATATGTCTGTGTCTTTTTAAGGGTATTCTGTGGAAAAATATCTGGGTATGTGTTTTGTGTTTTTCCTAGGCGTATTTTCTTAACACTCAGAGACTGGAAAGAAAACCCTATACAAAGTTCTAAATGTAAACTCGGTATATGTATATGTTTGTATTCGTCTGTTTTTTTCCTATAATAATATAAAAATAATAATAGGGAGTTAAAATATATATTTTACACATAAAAAATAAATATTTTTATATAGCGTTTTTCAGTAGGCTATATACAATAAATATCTTTAAAAATATCTGTTTTGGTTGTATTCGTTTGTTTTCGTTTATGTTTTCGGTCTTCGTGTTTTTGTATTAAGGTGTTAAATATAAATAAATATCTCTGTTGTTTTTATCTGTGTGTTTTGTTAAGATGTTAACTCCGAGACTAACTTATTATTCCTTATCCGTGTGTTGTATTAAATATCTGTTTTCTATTTAAAAGACATGTCTGTGTATTCGCTTTTTCGCTAGCCAGTGTTGGTAAAGGCTGTTTCAAAGTTAATATGTCTAGGCTAATAGGTATTTTAATAATAGTTGTTTGTTAAATTCTTACATGTGTGTATGGTTTAGCTAAGTTAAGAATTATCCGACTTATTTTTTTATGTGGTGGGTATAACGAGAAAAATTCCTTAGTTTAAACCTTATCTATGTTTTCTCGTTTATTGTTAAACTCGTGCGAAAGCAAATTATATTTGGGTTTTGAAAAATTATCCGTGATACTTAAAACTTATAATACTTTCTGATAACAACACTCTAAACTTGTATAGAGTAATAGTCTATTTCAAATACTTGCTTGGATGTAGCACAAAGATGTTTGGGTAGATCGATAAATTGATTTGATTCCACAACACATGCGCTCGATTCGTATTTCTGTACTCACAAGCTGCTTCTATAAAGAACTTCTCATAGTAACTACAAACATATAACGTTAAAAATAACTAAGGACCCGAGTCACTACAAACTACCTAACCAGCCAGTGAAAATTAGACAACATAATAGTTTAGAAAATAGCGTTTTTTTTTGGCTTTTAAAACAATACTGAACTACACACGGAAAAAGATAGAGATAATACAATCAACATATTACATTAAGTCACCTTGCCATAACCATGATTGAAACTAACATACACTTTAATAAATACTTATATTTTCGTTATTTTAAAAAAAAGGACAGGTCAACTCGGTGCTGTCTCGCGAACGAGCTGGGTTTTAAATCAATATCTTTGTCACAGCCTGCGCGGGGACCATTCTGATATGTTAACACCTCTTTCCTTTGATAACAGAATAAAAAAAAAAATAAGACTGTGTTTTATTTACCTGTTTATGCGATCTCTCTTTGTCTCTTTCTCTTCTCTTTCTCTCTCTCTCTCTCTCTCTCTCTCTCTCTCTCTCTCTCTCATTACATGTATTTAATTTTATGTGTAAGTAACGTCTTTTTGTTCATCTTTTCCCAGATGGAGTCAACTCAACAGCGGGGCTATGCTTGTTTACGCTGCCAGTCTGTTTTCAAGCGAGGTCATGATCTTACTCGCCATATGACCACAGCACACGACCGCCCCAATCACGAGTGTCCTGACTGTGGCATAGTATTTACAAGACCCGATACGCTGAAACGTCACATAGAGAATAAACATGGGTCCAGCTCAGCACAAACAGACACGTCAATGGCACAAACCAAGCTGTTATGTAGCAGATGTGGGGAGACCTTCACGAGGCGCGCCGACCTATTACGACACAGCAAGACCAGGCACTCAATGCCCGGTTTTAGCTGTGACATTTGTGGGAAACAATTTACTCGTCGTGACAATCTACGCATCCACAGAAAACACCAACACACCGCTATCCCTACCCAGCTTTCTACCTCAACGCAGAACCCGACAGCAGACACCACCCCAACACCAACAACAACAGGTGTCACAGTAACACCAGCCTCGGCGAACCCACAGACAATACTACCAGATGCCCCATCAACAGCACCGAATCCCCAGTCAGACTCAGCCGCTATGGCGGCCTCTTCCACCACAACAACTTCCACACTACCAAGAGCCCCTATTCAATAAGTTCCACCCCATCTCACCCACCAAAAAAAGGTCAGACCAAGAAACGCCCAATGACCAATACCCAACCCCATATAAAAAAACCCCGCTTGACGGCTGAAGAAGACAGCTTACAAGACCTACAGGATGATATAAAACAAATCTACACTGATAACTGGGACGCCATTAAAACACACGCTAACATCCACAAATATTTATCGACTTTCACTTTTTTCCATAATAACCAAAGAATTGAATGGGAAAGTCTTTTGCATCCTGTCTTTACACAACAGACAAAAAGATTCAAGATTAACTTCAGTCACCACGTAGTTTTGAGACACAGAGAAACAAACGAATTACGCTTATTTCATGCCTCAAATAATAATAGTTGTGTGTTAGACCAACCCCACTTAGTCAAAAATCTTACAGATTTCAAATCTTTTGTCTCAAACTTACACGACAGCGATATTATCACAAACGCACAATTAAACAGACCCAATACAAAATATTATGTTGAAGCAATCCCGTCCACATCCTTCTATCTATATCATATTCAAAACCACTCAATCGCTTGAACAAACACCACAACAAAGTAGACAAACACACATTCCTAGACGTCCTCAACACACAACAGGCACAGGGTGGGAAAAATATCGGGTTCAGAGCACACAATTCCTCCACCTCCAAAACCATACCACATCACACCTCAACATTTAAACTGTCTCTACACATAAAATATTTCTTACGAGGTGACGACAATATGACGACAATGTGACGACACCCCTCAAGGTCTGGCCTGTACCCCTGTGATATTGTATATTTTGAACATACATCTACCTATATAAATATGTATTATTGTACATTCATATGTGAAAATGTTTGATAATGTTAAAAAATACACCATATAATTATTTTTCAATTGTACATATCACTATGTGAAAATGTATTACGTTAAAAAATTACACCATATAATTGTATATTCATTTGATAAAATATCAATGTCCATTTTGTAAAAAATACTATATATACTCCTGTTTGCTAATTCAAAAACACTATTGAATATAAAAACTATATTAACTAAAACGCTTTTTTGTTACCTATATCGTCTCTAAACTGTTTGTCTAAATGTTCGTCTAACAGTTCGTATAACTGTTTGTTAACTGTTTGTATAACTGTTTTGTATAACTGTTTGTATTCTCTGTATATGTCTATTGTCTAAATATATCTCCCTATTATATGTATATATCGTCTAACTATCGTCTTCCTATTGTCTAAATATATCTCCCTATTATATGTATATATCGTCTAACTATCGTCTTCCTATTGTCTAAAAGTCTAAATATATCGTCTTCTTATTATCTAAGTCTATCGTCTAACTGTTCGTATAACTGTTGTAAAATATGTCTATATGTAAAATAAATAATACACAACAATACCGTGTCGCACTTTCGATGGTAGACCTAGGTCTCTAACACTTCACTCCCATATATATATATATATATATATATATATATATATATTGTATATACAACAATTAAAATACACGCACACAATAACCCATACCCCAACACACCCCACTATACATCGTCATCCTCCCCCTCGCACAAAAACAATACCCGCTTCCTTAAAAAATCCATTAGTAACCTAAGTCCCCGTTATCGATTTTTATATTTTCCTCTTTAACTCAAGTATTCTTTTAAAAGAGATCATTAACTATATACTTCTATCTAACAGTTCACTCCTGCGTCATACATACAACCACCAGCTACACCCCAACACACACCCATGAGTCATCACCGCCAGTCAAAAAAAACAATACCCGTTCCCTTAAAAAAAACCTTAGTAACCTAAGTCGCCATCACCACAGATGCATCCTGACAACATCATCACATCTCTGTATATATGAATGTATATATGTATGTCTATATGTCTAAACAAACACACCCAACATCACACAAAAATCCACCCTAACCCACCAGCTACATCGTCACCCACGCCAGCCCAAAAAAGACACTTCAAAAACCCTCTTAGTAACCCAACATTATCGATTTTTTATATTTTTTATACATATATTGTATACATGTATAAACAAACACATCGATACACTATCAACACAATACTTCACACAAAAATCCACCCTAACCCACCCCGCCAGCTACCCCTACAACATACATCAGCACACACGCCAACACAAAAAAGGCACTTCAAAAAACCTCTTAGTAACCTAATCCAACATTATCGATTTTTATATTTTCCTCTTTACTCAAGTATTCTTTTAAAAGAGATCATTAACTATATACTTCTATCTAACACGTCACTCCTGCGTCATACATACATCCACCAGCTACACCCCAGCACACACCCATGAGGCATCACCGCCAGCCAAAAAGCAATACCCGTTCCCTTAAAAAACCCCTTAGTAACCTAAGCCTCCGTCACCACAGATGCATCCTGACAACGTCACCACATCTCCGTATATATGAATGTATATATATGTGTGTATATATGTCTAAACAAACACACCAATACACTACCACATCACACAAAAATCCACCCTAACCCACCCCGCCAGCTACATCATCACCCACGCCAGCCCAAAAAAGGCACTTCAAAAACCCTCTTAGTAACCCAACATTATCGATTTTTTAAATTTTCCGTCATTATCGATTTTTTATATTTTTTTATATATATTGTATAAACAAACACCATTATCGTATATTACTATATAAAAAGTCATACGTCTGATCGTCAGAGGAAGCCCCGCCGCTAAAATATATCGCTATATAAAAAGTCATACACCGCCGCCTGAAACGCCACCGCCTGAAATCGATCGAGTATTTTGCTATATAAAAGTCACACGCCGCCGCCTGAATACTACCTAAGTTGTACATGGTATACTACTCACGTAGTACCCAATCCAGAAGGGGGAAATCCATTTTGGCTTTTACATTCTTATTTTTTTTTATCATTTTCTATTGCTTCAGCTTTATCGATGTTGCTATCAAGATGAACAAATGATGTCACAAACAAAGTATACGAATGGTACCAAAGCCAAGATACACAAATGACACCAAAACCAAGATACACAGATGACACAAAAACCAAGACACACAAATGATACCAAAATAAAGATACCCAAATGATACCAAAACCAAGATACACAAATGACACCAACACCAAGATACACAAATGACATAAAAACCAAGATACTCGAATGACACAAAAATGAAGGTACACGAATGACACAAAAATCAACATGCACGAATGACACAAAAGCCAAGATACATGAATTACACCTTTACCAAGATATACGAATGTCACAAAAGCCAAGATACATGAATTACACCTTTACCAAGATATACGAATGACACCTATACCAAGATACACGATTGACACCAAAACCGAGAAACACACATGACACCAAAACCAAGATACACGAATCACACCTATACCAAGATACACGAATGACACCAAAACCAAGATACACCAACGACATGAAAATTTAAGGCTGTTTCGTCAAATGCAATCTAGTTATCAATTGCCTATTTTTTCTCAGTGTTTGCCTTTTCTCTGTTGACTTTCAGACCCAGTTGCGGTGCCTTTCTCACCTAAAATTCTGTCACATTATGATTGGATCGATCTCTTTTCTTCTCCGGCAGTATTTAGCAACACTTTTGTGTGTACTAAATTACTTGAAATTTCCGTGATCGCCCATTTCTTTCTCTGCTATCAAGCAGTTATTAGCTATTTTCTTCTAAATTTTACACTCTTCTCTTCGTCTTCATTGATCCTTAGCCGCCGACCGTCAAAGCAGTCAGTGGCCATCACGCCTGGTGGCATCTTGTAGGGCAGCAACAAATTGATTCCACTTTGCGCAGTAGGTGGCCATCCTTTGTACAAGTGCCCCAACTCTGGTTCATTCTTAGCAACTCAGCCTCCACATTCCTCCGCCACGTTGTTTTTGGTCGGCCTCTCTTTCGTTTTCCTTCCGGGGTCCATAGCATAGCTGTTCTTGTGATGGCATGTGACATATTATGATAATAGCTTTCATCTATTTATTTCTTTATCTACACTTTTCTTTTACCTATTTTTCACCTACGCCTGTTTTATTAACATAAAACTCTCCTATATTCAGAGATCTGCATCTCTTTCTAATTTAGCACGCATTTTATTGCTGTTCGCTATTTCCTTTGATATATGTTCACGAGCAGACCTATTAGATACGTTGAGCTGTAATTATTAACGCTAGCGATTGAAAATCGTTGGATAGGATCAGACAGCAATCAGAGCAGATTATTTGGAAGCAAGGTGAGGCAAATTTCTATTACCTCCCTTGTAATCCGTTCGCTAGAAAGGTAATTAAACACTGTGAGAATAGCCAGATCAAAGGACGGGCTTCGCTCGATTTCTTTCTATGACCACGTCCGCAAGCGGTAAACAGTGTGATTTTACGATCGAAGAAATCTCGCACGGTCTGGTCAGTTACGTTACGCCTGATCTAAAGAGAGACCGTTCGCTTGGTGCTCGAATTTGCAGCGGTAATAGGGTGTAGATTCCTTTTGATAATAGAATTTGAGCACAGATTTCCCCGTAGGTGCTAAATCTGGCAGAGAGTCTGGTTTTCGGTGTATAGTGTATATTCCCTTTGATTTCAGATATATAAACCCCAGCATTCTAACTAAATTTATATAGTACCGCCACAGATTCAGAAGACATCTAGCTACGATTCTAGAATCACTTGTATTAAGTAGTTTTCTTAGTTTTCGGTGGAGAAAGTCTGAGTAGTTTGTGTGAAGGTAAATACTATACTAGTAGTTTTGAGTGATTTAAGTGGTAAAATCGTCGATTATATTTCACTAGATTTTCTGTGCAAGAGTGATTTACTAGATACGTCCGTCATTAATATTTCTCTAGGTTTTACTGTGTTACATTGGCTAGCAGAATAAATAATAATTTCTAGCTAAACTATTCCAGCTATAAAATAAATTTAATTAACTGCTAGTAACCAGTCAGAGAATATTTTAATCAACTAATAAAGGCAATGTTCATCATGTGTATTGACGAAATATGTATTCATTTCTAATTCGTGATGATTGTTTTTTTAAATGACTAGAATTTATTTCACGGGAGTTTTTAAACGATGAGGCAAGCTCTAAGCTTGTAGTTTATAATTTAAAGTTAAATAACCGAAGTGGATAAATAATATTATATTTTACGCTGAGTAAGGATAGGATTGGGAATACTATATTATGTTTAAGTATTTGTATTTTTCTCCTTCACACAGTATTGGGTCAAACCCTAAACCTTACCAGCGGCTTCCATGTAAATCTGAGAGTAACCATACAAAAGAACAATTTAATTAGTATTTGGGTTTCTTTAAGGTAAAAACTGTCTGAGGTTGTGTTTACACACAGAAAGAGACAGAATACCACCCAAAGAACATTAAGAGTGACTTTGTAACTGGGCATATAGATCCAGATTTCTTTGCAAATTTCATTTACAGTCAGCCCGTTGCGGTGACTTAACAAGCATTTGTATCTCCCGAAGTTTGACCATTTGTGGTGTGACAAGGAATTTTATACTGAGAGAAGTTACCAACCGGTCATTTCTATGTACTGGAAATCTCAAGCTATTGACACTGTGAGCGCTGTTAAATTTCTTACCTGGACAAAGTAAATGTGACATAAACAGTAATCCAAAATAATAATACCAAAGGGAACGCTCCCTGCAGAAGTGGACTTAAATCTGTCTTTTGAGGAGCTGGGGTTCCCTTTGCCAAAAATAACACTGGATTGACTGTGGGTGTGTCCCCTTAAGATTGTCCCAGAAGATACCACACAAGTATTAGGTAAGAAAGAATGCTCGTGGCCACGGTTGTCTGAGAAGAGAGGAAGAATGAATGTATAATTCTCACATATATCTTGTAGAATCCATGTACTCACTTTGTGTATTTTTTTTTATGCAAAGTTTTGCTAATGCTGTCCATTTCATAAGAGATTAATGTGTAACTCTGTTCTTTACTGTAGAGGGAAGTCCTAGACCATCGCGTATAAATCTTTGACTCTTTGGGGGTTAATAACGTTTTTCTTCTAACGGAATCTTGTCTCAACAGAGGGAGGAAGGATTACACCTACGAGTCTAAATCTTTAATTAATTCATTAACTTATGTTTATTTGTGATTGATTTGATATTCAAAATATTGCTGTTGTGGAGTTTTTTTTAATGATAAATAAAATTTACATAATCTTTATTTACGTGTGTTGGTCAGCTCGTCCCAAAAGATCCCTACTCCATAGATATAGTTTTCAAGTTTGTGCGTCTAATTGTCGTCACTTATCTGTGTGTGTGTAGAGGTGAGTGGTTGAATATACATATATATAGTTCCAAAGGTTGTTATTGCCGGGAGTTGTAGTGAGGATAAGCTCTCACTGCAGATAAAATACTTCTATGGCACGCGCCTCAAACAGCCTCTGACAACCAAGTCCAGCTCCCGGCCTTCACGTGTGGCTCAATTTGAGCCCGGCGGAACTGTTTCCACTGACGGGAGAAGGGGCAAAGGCGAGCGACTGGCGCCTTAAAACCAGCAGCTTCGGGCAGATAGGGCTCGTGATCCTTGGTTGGTAGCTTATCTAAGAGAAGGAACTCTGAATTCAAACAACCGCTGCCTTGCGGGAATATCCATTTGTGGAATTGGCTTCGGGAGTAAACCCTGAGGATAAATCCGGAGTCGGAGTCCCTAAGGCAGTCTAATGTCGATTCGACATTATTCTGGCAACTCCTGCGACATGGCTGGTACCAAACTGTATCGGCTACTGCCGTTCCTTTGGATCTACCGGCTGTGTGGAGAGGGGGAACATGCTGCATGGGCAACAGCTTGATCTCCATATAACTGTGCCAAAGCTTGCGCCCTGGAGAGGACACTCCAGCTTCACCCTATAGGTGTCGGCAAAACACGGGAGGTAGCAGTTACCGGTTATAAGCATTTTGCCCAATTGGCGTAGGGCATGGCGCCAGGGGCTACTTCCGACAGTGGGAGAGGTTCTAGGATCTCACTGGACAGCTACCGCCCGCTTCAAGCTGGGCAGCCCCCAGTCAATAAGGTGTTGTCCCGCCACTGTCTGCTTTCCCCATTGGGTGCATGGGGATTAGGGTCAAACCCGAACTGTGGACAGAAAATTTTGCACCAAGCAATTATCGAAAAAATAGAAATAAGCAAACTCTCAGATTGGGATGCTGGAACGTCCGGACTATGTTGACTGGACTATCCGAAAACCTACAGGATGTAAACGATGTAAGGAAGACAGCCATAATTAATGATGAGCTTAAACGACTTCAGGTGGATATAGCTGCACTTCAGGAAACGCGCCTGGCGGGCTCTGGAACGGTGAGCGAGAAGGACTACACATTTTATTGGCAAGGGAAACATCTTAATAAAGCTAGAGAACACGGAGTAGGTTTTGCGGTCAAAAAATCGCTAACTAACATGGTTGAACCAGGCGAGAATGGATCAGAACGCCTGTTAACGCTCCGCCTGCAAACTAGCACAGGTCCCATCACCCTTGTCAGTGTGTATGCTCCTACTCTGTACTCTGCCTCAGAAGCTAAAGATGAGTTCTACGAGAATCTAGCAGCAGTAATCAAAAGCATACCTAGGCAAGAACAGCTTGTTCTCCTTGGTGACTTTAACGCTAGAGTGGGTGCCGATAATGTTTCATGGCCTTCATGTCTGGGCAGGTTTGGTATTGGCAAGACGAATGAAAATGGACAACGGCTCGTAGAAGTGTGCGTCCACCATGAACTCTGCGTGACCAACACCTACTTTCAGACAAAACCCCAGCATAAGGTGTCATGGAGACACCCACGATCCAAGCACTGGCACCAACTTGACCTGATTCTCGTCAGAAGGCCACTCCTCAGGTCTGTGCTCTCCACGCGCTCGTACCATAGTGCAGACTGTGACACAGATCACTCCTTGGTTTGCTGCAAAATCAGAGCACAACCAAGAAAACTCTATCGTGTCAGACATGAAGGGAAACCACGCATTGATACCAGCAAGATGTCAGACCCTTTCATGATTGCTCAATTCACTGCGACCTTCAAGAAAGTGCTCAGTAGCCCTCAGCATGGTGATACTATTACAGAGAACTGGGAGCATCTACGGAACACCATTCAAAGTACTGCACTTGCCACCTTTGGTAAGAAAACAGCAAAGTCAAATGACTGGTTTGACGCTTCATCAGATGTGATAGCACCTGTTATTGAAGCTAAGCGCAGTGCTATGAATGAATACAAACGTTCACCGAGTGCCAGAACCCTACAGATCCTGAGGGCTACGAGAAGCAAAGTTCAACAAACTGCTCGACGCTGTGCAAATGACTATTGGCTCCAGCTCAGTGAGAGCATCCAGATCGCAGCGCAAACAGCCAACATTAGACAAATGTATGACGGTATAAAGAAAGCACTTGGCCCCCATAAAAGTAAGACGGCACCGCTAAAAACCATCAGCGGAGAGAAGCTAACCGATAAGGGTAAGCAGATGGAGAGGTGGGTCGAGCACTACTCTGAGCTTTACGCTAGAGACAATACCGTTACGCCTGCAGCCCTTGATGCTGTCAATAGTCTGCCAACTATGGAGGAGCTGGATGCCGAACCAACATTAGAGGAACTCAGTAAGGCCCATTGATAGCTTGGCCTCTGGCAAAGCACCAGGCAGTGATGGGATTCCTCCTGATTTAATCAAATGCTGTAAGAGCACGCTATTACATCCCCTGCATAGGATGCTGTGCCAGTGCTGGGAAGAGACAACTATTCCTCAAGACATGCGAGATGCCAAGATTGTAACACTGTATAAAAATAAAGGAGACAGAAGTGATTGCAATAACTACAAAGGCATCTCTCTTCTTAGTATTGTTGGTAAGGTTTTTGCCAAAGTCATCTTAATGCGACTACACAAGTTAGCTGAGCGCATATATCCAGAGGCACAGTGTGGATTCCGAGCTGGCAGATCAACAACAGACATGATCTTCTCTCTCAGCCAGCTTCAGGAAAAATCAAGAGAGCAGAAAAGACCATTATATATCGCCTTTATAGACCTCACAAAAGCATTCGACCTGGTTAGTAGGGATGGACTCTTTAAAATCCTCCTGAAAATAGGCTGCCCTTCTAAAATGCTGGAAATGATAAAGTCATTCCATGACGACATGAAGGGAACAGTCCAATATGCTGGAAGCACGTCACAGCCCTTTGATATACGAAGTGGCGTTAAACAAGGCTGTGTTCTGGCTCCGACCCTCTTCGGAATCTTCTTTGCCTTACTCTTGAAACATGCATTCAGAAATGCAACTGAAGGAATATGCCTTCACACTAGGTCAGATGGCCGTCTGTTTAATCTTTCAAGGCTGAAGGCAAAAACAAAAATCAGAAGGGTCACTATAAGAGACTTGTTGTTCGCTGATGATGCTGCAGTCGTCACTCAAAGCCAACAGGAGCTTCAGAGCTTGATGAATCGCTTCACTAAAGCATGCAAGGACTTTGGCCACACAATAAGTCTAAAGAAAACGAATGTGCTGAGTCAGGATGTGGGTGCTGCACCAGTTATCACTATCGATAACTATGAATTGGCAGTGGTGCACCACTTCACATACCTAGGGTCTACCATCAATGACAAACTCTCACTGGATACAGAAATCGACAGCCGCATTGGCAAAGCTGCAGCTACCTTTGCCCGCCTCACATCGCGTGTGTGGGGAAACTCTAAACTCACAATGAAGACCAAAGCTGCGGTATATAATGCCTGCGTCACCAGCACACTCCTATATGGCAGCGAGACCTGGACGACCTATGCTAAGCAAGAAAGAAGGCTCAATACCTTCCATTTGCGGTGTCTACGCCGCATCCTCGGCATCTCGTGGAAAGATAAAGTGACAATGTCGAGGTGTTGTCACGTGCTGGCCTTCAAAGTATGTATACGCTGCTTAGACAGCGCAGACTTCGCTGGCTTGGCCATGTTCGCCGCATGGAAGATGGTCGCATCCCAAAAGATATCTTCTACGGACAATTAGCAGATGGCAGAGAACAGTTGGGCGACCACAGCTGAGGTTCAAAGATGTGTGCAAGAGAGATATGAGGGCACTGGACATGGATCCAGCAACATGGGAGGATGAAGCTGCCGATCGCACTAAGTGGCGATGCTATTTACGGCACCACCTCGGATTGGGCGAAGAGAGGCTCACACAAGAAGCAGAGGTGAGGAGAAAACGTCGAAAGGAGCACCAGGAAAATAAGCAGCTGAGGGCTGCCACCTCAGGGGCGCATTCCCATAGTCAGTTATGACTGAAGGGGCTATTATTATTATTATTATATTTTTTATATTTTTATATTTTTTTTATTTTTTTCTATAACCAGCGGCACTCGAGCTTTCCAGCTCTTTCGGCCCAATGACATATCATTGCGAGGCTGGGGGGTCAGTGGACTTTCCTTCCAACCCGGTCAGGAGCTTCGCTCCTTCCCATCCACACGGGATTTATGTGCAGGAGCCGTTCAGATTATTCAGTCAAATTTCCGGTCGTAAACATTTCTTCAAACGCCGACGGCCGGGTTTGAACCATGAACACCTGGTCGCCAGTACAACGTTGTAGCCATTACACCAGCGCGGCTCCCAATTATTATTATTATTATAATATATATATATATATATATATATATATATATATATATATATATATATATATATATATATATATATATATATATATATATATATATATATGGAAACTGTCTGATCTAAGAATCTCAGTCGTAACCGATAGGCTGGATAGATTATCTCTCAAATCCAGGGACAGACTTTACGTTTCATCATTTCACTCGTGAAAAATCTATTTCTTTACCTTATCTCTCACTGAGCTATCACCTGTTCTAGTTCTATTCAGGCGGGACCATACTTGATCTTAAATTCCTATCGAAAAATCTACGACATGGCATCGGGGACTCTTCTGAGGACGTGGCCAACCCAACTCCAGCGTCTGCCAGCTATGATGGTGTGCATGTCCTCTTGCTTGCTCTGAGTATGCAGATCTTGGTTGGTGATGGTATTGGGCTAAAAGATTCGGAGAATTTTTCTTAGGCAGGTTGTGTGAAAAGAGGACAATTTCGACATTTCCTTCTTTGTTACTCTCCAGCATTCCGCACCATAGAGAAACACAGAAAGCACACAGCTCTGTTATAATCTTAATTTTGTGCTTGTGCTATACTGAGAGGACTTCCAGATGTTGTTTAGACTATAAGAGGCTGTTCTTGCTTTGTTCATTCTGTTGTTGATGTCTTTGCTTGTTCAGCCATCTGGTGTTACTATGCTTTCTAGGTATGTGAAAGTGTCTGTCTGTTCCAGTTGTTGATTCCTTACTGTTATGGGCTCGGGGTTGCTCATGACTTCTGTCTTCTTTAGATAGATGTTCAGGCCCACCTGCTGGCTAAACTTATTAAGTCTATCCGTTTTTTCCTGGATGCATTTTACACTCCCTTTGGTGATAATTGATCATGTTTGCTTTGCGCTTTTCGGCTTTGCTAAGATTAAGACGCAGGTAAAACCAAGATGTGCCCGGTCAATTTTCGTATATTGACCGCGTGTCATGTTTACTTAGGAGTGCCGCGCGATAGATGATCGACCTGTCGGCATGCACTCGGCGGAAACGAATTACATAATCATTTCCTGTACACCTTGTTACAAAGACATTACTTTAGATGAAAGTAAGATTTTGTATTTGAGAAAAAATGGCCGAGAGAGGATCGGATGTTTTCATTCCATATTTGGGAGACATAACCTTTGCAGTAACGCGCAGAAATTTCCATATGGAAATAATTTGAATTACCCACAAAACACGCAAGTTTGGCGGCGGTTCGAAATAGAGGAACAACAAAATTGCTGAATGAACCCTGCCTAAATCGTAACAGAGTAGACAAGTGCAATATAAACTGACTCTGTTGAAAGCACTGTGAAAATCTACCTCGCGCCAAGAATACAACCAGACCTTGCCAGACCAGAGTTAAGACTAAAATCAGCTTTCATTTGTCGGACCGGACCATTTTTTTTTTTAGCGCCTTCATGTGAACTAATACGTATATACTGACATGTGAATATTAATATGTGAAAATCGCTAGTGGATGTCCAAGTCATTTAAGGCTTGCAACCTCAGCATATAGAATGATGATTTCACGAACCCTCACTGCCAGGGCTGGTGACTGCTTTATTGCGAGTTTCTTATAAAGTACCAAAAGCAGAGGTAGTCCCACGTTCCAAATGAAGCAGGAAGGGAATGATGAAATAAATGATGTACATACTTGTTATATTATTAACCTTTTAAACCAGTGTAAATGTAAATCTTATTCACTCTAAATTTAATGAAAGTTTACAACCTTTTCAACCGATGTAAATTTAAAATATTCAAACTATAATGTGAACATTTTCAACTAAAGTTAAATATAAAACTATTCATTTTGAATGTAAAGATAGTTTTTCGCCCACTGGGATTAATATTAATTGTCAGCGAGGGTAAAAGTTGTGAGATAGATGAGATGATGGAATGAAAAGAGGAGAGCATATTAGTATGTGTCGGGAAACTCAATACTCAGAGGGTAATTGTTTCTCTTCTTTTGCCATACTAGTTGGTGGTACCAGTTGAGGGTACTATTTCTGGATCAAGTGAGGGTATAAGTGGCGCTAGACACCATCATCAGACGGGTCTTAGAGACGCGGGACCAGCTTTGCAGTTACTCCCTGATTCTACTTGGAACGTGCTGCAACTCTCAATCTTGACCAGGGACGCGAGCGATCCAGTCACCTATCTGCGAAGAACCAAAACACCAGCGGGAGCAGAAGCCCCATCAGCTAAGTGTACAAATAAAAGCTGCCAAGTGAAACTTCCCCTTATATTAATCCCCATTAACATCATAGGATGATGACCAATTTTTGTTAAAGAATTATTCAATTTTTAATACCTACGAGTATTAAAACCTAATTGATGATTAAATTTGTTACGTATATCCATCCAAATTTAAAGTTGATTTAATCATTTTGAATGTGTTGTATCCGTATGTCTCAGTCAATTTCTTAAATACACTAAACCAGAGCTACTAAATAATAATAAGAGGAAATTCGCTGAATTAACTCAGCTTCACAAAAGTTGACGGCATTTACTAGAGTTAACGTGCTCCGTCAATGCAGCATTGTTCTCTCTTTTCTGAATATCTTGTGAACACTACCTGGAGGTAGAAACATCATTATCCTTCTATCTACAACTCTGCCAAGAGTAATCTTGTGCGAAGGTAGACACCTTTGAAGACTCACATCAGTTACTCTTGAGTTTAGGCCACTGTTGGACCACTACTGTAGAGCTAAGGGGAGGCAAACAGTGACATATTCTCATTTGTCTCGCATCTAGTTACGGTTATGGGATTAGATGTTGTTGTTGTTTAACTAGGGCTGTTGAGCTTCTAGCTCTTTAGCAGCAAATACCAAGTTGAAGACTCCTTGGTATTATCTACACTGTATATTTTTTCCTGCCATTTTGAAGATTATTGACTTAAAGTCATGAGCTCCAGTTTCTCCAGCGTGGCTTGTATTAAAAGAATCATCACATCTGGCCCCAAGCTAGGAGAAAGAAGCGTGTGGCATCCAGTGCATTCCCCGCCATCCAAAGGAGCTTTCCAAATGAGCAGAGCTAAACTATTGTGCCCTGGTTCTGCGCTCTCCCAATGAATAGTTACGTCCTACACAAAGCCACTTCTCAGCTCCCCCTGCCTATTATGGGTCCATAGCGAGATCCCCCTGCATGCAGCCAACCAGGTAGACGCCAGAGTTACGTCTGGGACTCAAGCGACTCCTCCAAGCTTACTGCGAATAGAGTCAACGCGGATGTAGTTAACCTCATATTTATACTATCGCATTATCTTTATCTGGTGATCACATAAGGATGACTCCAGATATGCCTCCATGCATACAGCTATATGATAGAAAGGCAAGGTCATCGAACAATTTTAGGTAGTTAAACTGTTAAATCAGATTTCACTGAACTGACTTTCTAGTGGTTTTTTGTTGTTGTAATTATGCAATTCATAACCATTAAGAAGAGACGTGGTGACAAGAGGCATCCGTGCCGCACTCCATTTCTAAGCCTGTCGCGAGAGGGTAGATGTTATTATTTAATTTATAAAGTATCCTGGACACAAAGTTGTATCAGGTGAAACCAGGATAGTGCCAGATAAGAGACTGGTCTTATGAGAAATACCCCCTTCTCTGAAAAGAGTAATGGTGTATAGACATCAAAGGTAAGATCAAGCTGTATAAGTTTCTAGGTATGATGATAGTGTATTATCCTAGATTCCTATCTGCTCCTCTCAAGATCCTCCTTTGATTATATTATTACTCGTAACTAAACTATCTACCAACAATAACTGTAATTTACCTTACATAATTCAAGTAAGTCTGTTGGTAAATATTTACAACTTATTTTATACAAATTTTTCTTTTCTTTGTGAAAACCTTTCACTGAACTCAAAATTTGATTACAACATTAAATGAATAAAATCACTTGTAACATGTTCAAAAGTATCTAAAGTCTCTAAATTTGTAGAAATTTCTCTCTTGGTTGAACTCCCTCTGGTTGTAGAATATTTATATCTTTAAGAACCATTTTATTTCACAGTTATTGAATGGTTGTCTATACTGGCTATAACTATGCCCAAACAGATGTCATCATTAGATATTACTGTCTTTAATAGTGGTTTTACTGGGATACTCTGAACAGTAGCCTTGTGTGGCCACTTATCTGGTGAATTGAAGCCTTCACACTTCTGACATGGAAGGGAAAGTCACATGAGGTTCCCCCAGGCAGTGGATACTGGGTGGCTGTCCCTAAGAACAACAAGGGTGCTTGCACCACTAGTTCCTGCAGTAGTGGCTGACTCTTTAAGGTGTACTTGGGTGACAGGATATAACCTGAAACATATTTGATTAACCACTATATTGTCTATCACTATCCCTCTATTACAGATGATGGGGATGAGAGACAGTTTCAGACAAGTAGACGCACAGGGCATAATATATCAGTAATAACACAACAGGGCATAATATTCTCTTAGTTAATAACACAATCCAGGTCTTGCTGTGAATAAAATTATTCAATCAATCCAGTAAAGTTAATTCTTTCATCCTTAGTTTGTTCCTGGCTATCTGAAAATAATTCTTTAAATAATTTTCTAAAACAGGACACACTTTCGCTCCATACATTTGAATCTAACACTTTTGGTCTTGGTCTTAGTGTAAACATACTACACGATACTAAACGCACTAATTTAAGTAATATATAATATAATATATACAGTAAAGTTGTATATTATTATATTTATTATATATATATGTGACAGGAGGGGCGTAGGGGTTACCATCAGACCCAAGACCCGTTCCTATGTTCCTATAAAGGTGTGGGGTTGCAAATTATTCCTTCAGCAAGAAATAATTCTTTAAATACATTTTTTCTAAAACAATCCAACAAACATGACACTGTTGAAAAACTTTAAAACAACGCTACCATTCTCATGGATAATAACACTTTACAGAAAACATGCGCCCCATTTGAATCAACTAAACACTGACTGCTTGGTCAATGCGACTAGTATGGTGTTGTGCATGAAATCGCACAAATAGTTGCTACCGAAAACCATAACTGCAAGAGCATCTGAATTGCTTCACTGAGACAAACCACAACCTGGCCCCATGCTCCCTCAAGCGGAGGAGAAAATATACAACTCATAAGTACGCCCACGTGCTTCACAAAACCCTTTCACAAACCATTACATTAACAAATAATATATATACTCTTCAAAATCCACAAGGATATATAATATATTAATCTATATATACTCTTACATTAAAGAATAATATTTTGGCTTTAACCAAAAACTGGAACTAAATACACCGCCGTGTCGCTCGGCAATAACATTAATAACACGCGGAGCGTGTTTATATATCAATATGAATCATGTCCGTAAGCGACGATTGGTGTTTTATATATCATACTTGCCTTACGCATATCTATATATTCCCCTTTATATATATAGTATATTATATCTATAATAAAATTACATTAAAAGAATAATTTCTTGGCTTTACCCTGGAACAAGTCGGCATAACATATAGTCGACACGCTGTTTAATGGCAATCTACCTCGCCACACAGTTAGCTCTCGATTGCTAGAATTTGGCAGTGTGAAAAAGCCTCTATGTCAGTCCTTTCTGACAGAATGAAATAATCGTTCTTATAAACTTTCACATCTATCTATCTATCTCATTAAACGCCACAATGTATTTCAGGAATTAGAAAAACTAATGCATTATTTAAATTAACTCACGTGCTCAAGGCATTTACAGCTTGGTTTTGTGTGTCTTCTTCCTGTTCTTACTGGGCGGGCTGTCTCAACAATCCCGTTTTCGCCACTACCTTATATAGGCACCTCAATTTACTGCGCGCTTTACGCGCATTAATCTGCGCACACGACAGATTGGAAGCATTTACTGCTAAAGTGTGCTTATTATGCGTAACTAAATTTCCGAAGATGTGATGCATAAAGGCACTAAAACCACTAGGTGTGCAAAGCGCCGAGAAAAACTAAGATTCCACAATTATCTTATATATATTTTTATATATATATATGTATTCCTGGAGCGATTTCCTATATATATATAGACTTAAATATAAATACGCCCTGGATTATACACATTCTTTCTTTTCCTTTCTAACTAATTGTCTTTGCAGATGGCTTTCCTAACTGGCGTCCATGGCCTTTTATTCTATGCGTAGGTGTGCAAATATGATAAAAAACTAAGATTCCAATTATCTTTTATTATTCCTGGACGATTTTTTCTTCATCAAACTTTCACTTTCCTAAAGTCCATTTTATATTCTAAAAGCCTAAAACATCCAAAATTATTGACTAACCTGATGTCTCGATGCATTCCACTCGAGATTTCTCCATTACTATATCACTTCCCGTGGAAATCTTTGCACAGACGTGTACAGCAACATTCCTGTTATTGCATTAGTGACCTCTTCCAGGCGGTACTTCGCTCACAATGCTGTATTTAAATTCCATATCCAACTGGTTGACACAGATTTGGACTGGCCATTTTGACTGCCTAATGCTTTTAGTAAACGCTGTATGAAGGTGCGATGTCATTGGTTCGTCTTGCATTCTTTATTTATAAAGTATGACGCACCGTTTGGTCAGAATGACGTGCTGTAAATCCGACTTCACGACAAAGCCCAAAAGGTTATCAAATGTCTACGTTATCAATAACTATGCATTTCGTGTCTTCATTAATTTACTTGTTAGGTCAATGAACTTATGGGTGACGTCATAGATAGTTAGAGCATTAGATTAGGACGGTTTGAAATGAGATAACTAAATCTTATGCCGTACCGAGCGCTAAACGACACAGTATAAGATCAATTTAGTAGA
The DNA here is from genome assembly GCA_024509875.1 of Oreohelix idahoensis. Lineage (NCBI taxonomy): Eukaryota > Metazoa > Mollusca > Gastropoda > Stylommatophora > Oreohelicidae > Oreohelix > Oreohelix idahoensis. The sequence continues at coordinate 97,187 of JAMPIV010005925.1, forward strand.
AGCTGAGTTGGGTTGGCCACGTCCTCAGAAGAACTCCAGCGTCTGCCAGCTATGATGGCGTGAATGTCCTGATGGTTGCTCCGAGTAAGTCGTTGTTGGTTGTTGAGTGATTTCGGCAAAAGATTCGGAGAATTTTCCTTAGGCAGACTGTGTGGAAAGAGAACAATTTTGACATTTCCTTCTCTAGCATTCTTCACCATACAGAAGCACAGAACCTATTTTATGTACTATATAACTGAAAAAGACGCACAGAAAGTACACAACTCTCACATAATCTTAATTTTGTTTATGCTATACTAGGAAGACTTCCAGATGTTGTTTAACTAGCAAAGGCTGGTCTCGCTTTATTCATTCTATTGTTGATGTCTTTGCTTGTTCCGCCGTCTGGTGTTACTATGCATCGTAGATGTGTAAAAGTGTCTGTCTGTTCTAGCTTGTTATTGACTCAGGACCGCCCGCATGGAGTGTCTTTTTTAGACTGATGTTCAGACCCACCTGCTGGCTATTCTTATTCAGTCTATCTGTTTTTTCTCTTGGATGTGTTGTATGTTATGTCCGAGTAGTGTAATGTCCTCTGTATACTCTAGATCTTTCAGTATAGAGAACGTTGTCCATCTTATTCCTCTTGAACTGTCATCTGTTGTCTTGCTCATCACCCAGTCTATGACTGTTAAAAATAAAGTGGTTGATAAGGGACATCCTTGTCGTACTCCTGTCTTCACCTCAAAAGTTAGGTTGCTCTGCCCAACACTACATGTAAAGTTAGCATTGAGGAAATGATGGAAACAATGAAGCTGAGAATTCCATAAGCCATAAGTAATATTGTTTGCCCCCCGTTTTCCATTGATGGTTTTAGTTACTGTGTTTTGTTCATTTCTCAGTGTTGCCTCTTTTGTCTGTTTTGCAAGATCGTCTAGGAATTTCCGTTAGTTGGATCGGGTTTGACGTTTTATTTCCTCGTCCAGCTGACTGTACTAATCACTGTATTTTCCCTTTAACCAGTGGGACTTTGATTCTATTTTATGTCTTTTCATTTCTTTTCTCATCGCTATGGTGTTTAACGTTTCTGGTGTTATTCAATCCTGTCTTTTTCTTTCCTGGAATCTCAAGCATGATTTTCTGCTTTCCTTATATATTGTTGAAATGGTGTTGAATGTCTGGTCAACATCATCAGTCGCTATCTTTTCCTGGCTCTTGGCAATTTGTTATCGTCTCTTTATATCAACGTGTTTGTAGTGATTTGTTTTATTTCGATATCTGCAGTAAACAGATCTATCAATGCATCTTTTACAGATTGACTTCTGGCTTGAACCAGCCTCACAGAAGAACACAACTGTCCTCGTGCCCCCTGAGTTTTTGGAGGAGTTTAAGAATGCTATGTTAGAGCAGGAGATGCAGATGTCTGTCCTTTCTGATGACGTACAAAGGTTGGTGGTTATTTTATCTGCGGTGTTGTCTTAATATGATTGGTTGTGATTGACGTCAGCGATGGTGGAGACTGTGGGAAGTATAGCACCAGCTGATGATGGCTGTAAATATGAAAGTGATTGTCCCGATGATGATGATGATGATGATGATGTTGATGCTAAAAGATTCATTATCCCATCTGTCAAAGCCTGAAGGTGCAAGAGGCATAGACCAAAGATTCCCATTTAATCCGGTCCATTTCCGCTTCGTCTCTTCTTCTCTCAGTACTTCTGCTTCTAATATCTTCCCTCGGATACTTTTGGTACCTAAAACAAAGAGAGTGGAGTGGCATAGTTCTTACAGCGCTGGCTTCTTGAGGAAAAGCTATCGGGTTCGAAGCCTGGTAGCGGCATACTCCTGTCTTACCTGCTGTACATAGGTATCCGACTTTGCTCTTGTGTTTGGTGTAGTGAGTTGGGATTATATAAATATAGTTATAGGGGACTTAGTGTACTGAATGAGATCAGCTGTGAAGGTTTCTGTATCTAATAAGTTTGGTGTATTACAGAGAACCTTGCTTGCTACCACATTTCGACCTCAATCAGACTTATTCTTGAATTGTATGATGACTTCGTTTAATGTCTAGGGTTATGATAGTGATGAAGTGTAAGTTCACAACAACCAACAGACAGATAAACACCTAAGTTAAGATCCACAACAATTTACAACACTATGACAATCACAAACACATAACACTCTAAAGTCAAGTGTTAACTTTTATACACTGTATTAGCTTTTTCAATATATAGATATCCTGATCCTACTACAATGTGAATCAGGAATCACAATCAAATGTAAGCACAATGTTTATGTACAAGAATTTATACAAAAGATCTTTGTCCAGACATATATTATTATTGTAATATGAGTGTAGTGTTGTGATGTATTATTATGAGGTAATACTGGCTTTTAGTGCTAGGTTGTTGTTGGTCATCACGACTTCATGTGTTTGTACTGGTGGAAATAATATTGAAGGATTCACAGATTCTGGTTTTTTAAAATTTCTGTCCCTTTTGTTTTTATAATAAAGTTCAGTTCAGTGTATTTAATTCAAGGTTGAGCTTTTTCGTGCTGACAAGCGCTTATCTCATAATGCAGCTGCAGGAAATCTGTATCCTCTGCTCGCTTGCTTCTCAGTTTGATAGTATGATATACAATGGCCGCTATCTTGTGCAAGGAGTCTGCTGCCAGCTTTCTGGATCACGCAGTACTCAGACCGGACGATGCAATATCACCATCTATACCACGGCCCCTGAAATGAGAAGGTTGTGCCTCCTTCTTCATAACTAATATACAATATTATTCCACATAGAAGTACATGACAGTACAAACAAACATAAAGTTCAGCGCTTTAGGCCAACTGCTAGCTTTTCATGTGACAATATACATCAGTATTCCTCTCCCTAATGGTGACAACGCCTCTGCAATTCCAGCTGTAATCCCTTCCATGGGGGGGGGGGGGGGGGACAATAGGATAGGTTTTATGTTACTATATGGGAATCCAATATATATATGCAGTTATACTCCTCTCTGACAATCTTTTACATGGTGGAGCAATATCTAGGCTTTGCCTCATGTTTGCTACTGAACCACACACATACAGACATAATTTATCATTTCACATTCAATTTTCATATAAAATACAGATTAAAAATGTCTAGTTTACCACAATTCGTAAGGAAATACACACTAAAGATGACTGGCACAGTTTGATCTGCGGTAGGTCCAGGCTGTTATTATATATTTAATTTTTTTTGATAACACTGCCTGCTCTCATCTCTCACAATGTGTAACGATATGGCGTCCCCTCTAAGATTTCTTCTGCCAATATCCAGTATATTGGCCAATCGTTTTGAATATTTTCAAAAGAGTACACAGTCATTCAAATATTTTCATTCACTTTTACTCCGTTTCTAGGCATTTATTTGTTATTCATAGGTCACACAATCAAATTTCTTTTAACTTCAAAGTTCAGCCAATGGCCTCCCTCGTACTATCTTAGACTTTCTGTCACTACTATGTTTCAACAAAATTCAGGGAATTCCATCCCAAGCAGATTGTGGTAAGTTGGGATGTTATAAATATTTATAGGGGACTTAGTGTACTGACTGAGATCAGCTGTGAAGGTATCTGTATCTAATAAGTGTGGTGTATTACAGATGACCTTACTGTGCTACCACATTTAGACCTCAATCAGACTTATTCTGGAATATTGTGATGACTACGTAGAATGTCTAGGGTTATGATAGTGATGAAGTGTATGTTCACAACAACCCACAGACAGATAAACACTTTAATTAAAATCCACAATACTTTACAACACTGTGACACGCACATACATAGAACACTCTATAAGACTATCTTAAATAAGTCAAGTGTTAACTTTTAAAATATGTATTAATTCCTTTCAATAATAGATATCCTGATTCAACTACAGAGTGAATCAGGAATCACAATCAAATGTAATCACAAGTTGTATGTACACAATTTATACATAGGATCTTTGTACTGACATATAATATTATTACAATATGAGTGTAAGTTGTGATGTAGTACTATGAGGTAATACTGGCTTTTAAAGCTAGGTTGTTGTGTGTCATCATGACTTCATGTGTTTGTTACTGGTGGAAATAATATTGGAAAGGTTCACAGTTTCTTTTTATTTGAAAACAAATAACTGTCCCTCTCGAGTTAATGTACAGTCAATTTTTGAGGGGGTTATACAAGATTGAGCTGCTCTGGCCAACGAAATCTTATCTTCTGTGTGGGCGGCAGGAAAACTGTCTCATCTGCTCGCTTGCTTCTCAGTTTTCTTGAAAAACAACACTGATCGATATCTTGAACAAGGAGTATGCTACCAGCCTCTGGATTCAGCAAAACTCAGACCAGGTGCTGCTCTAATACTTCAGTACCACGGTCCCTGAAATAAGAAGGTTGTACCTCCTACTTCAGAACTAATTTATAATCTATTTCCACACTGAAGCACAATACATAACAAACACAGAGTTCAGCGCTGTAGGCCAACTGCTAGCTTCTCATGTAACAATATACACCAGTATTCCTCTCCCTAATGGTTACAACGCCTCTGCAATTCCAGCATTAATTCCTTCTATACAATAAGATAGGTGTCATAGTACTACTTGGCAATCCCATATATGCCTATGCAGTTATACTCCTCTCCGACAAGTTTTTACATGGTGGAGCAATATCTAGGCTTTTCCTCATGTTTGCTACTGGACTACACACAGACAGGCATAATTTATCAATTCACATTCAATTTTCATCTAAAAGATATCAAATATGTCTAGCTTACCACAATTCAAGGAAATATTAAACAAGTACGTTGACTGGCGATGAGTTATGGCACAATTCCGATCTGCCTCTGTCCCAGGCTTTTATTAGAAAAATATGAGCTGGTTCTCAACGCACTTGCTTCTCACAAAGTTTATTTTCAAAAAGTGGCCCTGAACTGACGCTTCTAATTGACTATATCAAATGGTCTAACCAATGAGACCATGTTTACAAAAGCCTTTGAAAAAATTTACCCTTCCTACCGTTTCCATTAATAACCAAAAATAGTATTTGCAGCCGACTAATCATGTTTCGCCTTACATATTACTCTAGCCAATCAAATCGTATCTAACGTGTTGGCCTCATTTCCCCTAAAGCAGTGTCCAAACCTGCCATTATGAGCAAATATGATCTTGTGTTGTCAGACAACAGCACTATAGTATTTTGGCTATAATTTGTTAATTACTAGACTATTGGCGTAACACCTAACATATTCTTTGTCAGCAAGTCCTAAGGCACCCAAACATATAAGTTTAATGGGGCCAAGTGGCTTCGTTACAAATATGTATTATTCTAGGGTAGTCGTGTATTTGTTTTTTTATTTATTGTTTTAGAACCGCCACCTGTTCTGCCCTTTCGACTGTTCTGTCAGTATAAAGTCAGGATTTCAGACATAAAACAGTATTGTGTCATGTTTCCTAATAAGCATTAAACATGTTTTTAAAACCTTACCTCGTATTGGTAGTGTTTTTTTGTCACTGTTTATTTGAAAAAAAATCAAGCCTGCATGCCTTTCGCGTGGGGTGGCATTAATTTTCAATCGCGAGACGACGTAGTAGTATTGCATGCGTTCCTCCGTACATCTCTCTCTCTTCTAAGCCCGTCTGTCTTTTAGTTTACGTAGTGCATAAAATGACATTAATGTAATATTAAATCTAGGTCATTACGCAGTGTGTCTATCAAGGTCGTATAAGAAATATAGTACCAGTTTTATTTTTTTGAAACGCGTGTAGTTTATGCAGACGGAGCATAAAAAGGGGTTTTCTTGTTTAGCTAGTACGACGGTCTATAACACAGGCGTACGCTATTGTGACCGCACTGTTCTTTTACCATTCTTCTTTCCTTTATTGAATTACTTCGTTAGGCTTTACATTTAATTTCTAATTTATATATGTGGATTAGAATTTCTCACGACACAGATATGACCAAACCTCTGTATCTCTGTTCTTTATATGTTTTATTACCAATATCTAATTATCTAATGGACTTTTTAGATAATTTATTACATATTCCTAGTCCCCTAGCCTTCCTGTGCACGAATTTAAGATTTTCAAGGGGCTAAGTGGAGTAGTTAAGAATACGATCTTTTTTCGATGTTAAGTGTTTAATTTCAACTACCACCTGTTCAATTCTTTACGACTGTACTATCAGTATAAAGTCAGGAGCCCTACGTAAAATATCAGGTTTCCTAATAAGAATTAAACCTGTTTTCTAAACCTAACATCGTATCGTTAGTTTTTTTCATCACTGTTTATTTGAAAAAAATCAGGCCATGCACACTGCGAGTTGGTTTAGTTTTAGACACACTGCGAGTGGCTTGCGTTACTGTGTTCCATGGTCCGTCTATCTCTCTCTGCTTTTTTTTTCTTCTAAGCCCGTCTGTCTTTCCAAGGCTAACCTTGTGCGCGATTTTGCACTAATGTTAGTTTTAAAAAAAATCAAGGTCGTCTAGAAGATTTTACTACACATTATATTTTTAGAACTACGGTTATCGCCGTATCGTTAAGCCTCAGCATTTTATTTAGGAACGAACGAATTAGGACAAGTAGAAATCTTGTGTTAGCCATTACGGCGTTATACAACGAAGGCGTTATCTATACTGGGAAAGCACTGGTCTTTCTCCATTCTTCTTCCTATCGTATTATTTCGTTCGGCTTTACATTTATGTTCTAATTTATATATGGGTATTAGAATTTTTCACCACATTTGGGAAAGCAAAAGAAGTGAGCATGCGAACAGATCACCCCGCCTCATAAAGCTGAGACCTAGTACTGTGAAGTCTCTAACACTTAGTTCTCCTGTGGCAGTATGTGCTATGGGGATAAGTTAAAACATTTATAGCCAAGATATACCGGATATCCTAAACATCTTGGTTATATTTTTAAAAAGACAGAATGTTTTACAGAAGTAAATTAAAAATACAATGGACAGCCAAAAATAGTAACGAGGATGACAGGCCAATACGCAAAGGAAGTTTTATGAGATGAAGATAGCTGGAATATATCGTAACATCAGGAAAGACTTGAAGGACAGAAAGATAGAGGAAGACAAAGAGGGCAGATGCTGACATTGTGGCATTGAACAAAAAAATCAACGAATCGATAAATACTACTTGAGACATGAAGTTGTGGAGAGACATGATCATCTACGCAACCAGGCATGGTACTTAAAGAAGAAGAAGAAAAAGAAGATAAAAGAAGAGGAAAATAATAGAAGAAGAAGAAGCAAGATATTTCAGATTATTTTAAACGATGCTGGAGCAGAATAGAAAGGTTGAACTTGCATAATAAGATGACGATGTGAAACTGATGGCAAGAACCAGATAAATACCTGGTCACGAAAAGACGCATCTGCTTGATAGAGCACACTCTCTTAAGTCTGAGACTTCCAGAACAAGAGGTGCATTCTCGCGCTAACACCAAGTTTCTTCAACGTGTTTGCTATGTAGCACCAGCGTGTTCTTCTCACCTCTTGTTACCTTCTCGTGCTAACACCAAGTTTCTTCAACGTGTGTGCTATGTAGCACCAGCGTGTTCTTCTCACCTCTTGTTACCTTCTCGTGCTAACACCAAGTTTCTTCAACGTGTTTGCTATGTAGCACCAGCGTTTTCTTCTCACATCTTGTTACCTTCTCGCGCTAACACCAAGTTTCTTCAACGTGTTTGCTATGTAGCACCAACGTGTTCTTCTCACCTCTTGTTACCTTCTCATGCTAACACCAAGTTTCTTCAACGAGTTTGCTATGTAGCACCAGCGTGTTCTTCTCATCTCTTGTTACCTTCTCGCGCTAACACCAAGTTTCTTCAACGTGTTTGCTATGTAGCACCAGCGTGTTCTTCTCACCTCTTGTTACCTTCTCATGCTAACACCAAGTTTCTTCAACGTGTTTGCTATGTAGCACCAGCGTGTTCTTCTCACCTCTTGTTACCTTCTTACTCTCCCCAGGGTAAGGCAGGTAGAAGGTAAGGCAGGTAGAAGGTAAGGCAGGTAGAAGGCGACCAAGGAACTGAAGACAACTGGAGACAGACATTAAGGGGATGAAGAAGACATGAAGAGATCGTGAGCGGATGGCACGTGACGTGAAGACTTGATATTATTTTATTGAAGGCTATGCTCCTTGGTTAGCTGAAGGATGGTGGTGATGATGATGACGATGATGATGATGATGATGACGATGATGATGATGATGATGATGATGATAATGATGAAGACGATGATGATGATGATGATGACGATGATGATGATGGTGATGATGATGATGACGATGATGATAAAGATGAAGACGATGATGATGACGATAATGATGACGATGATGATGACGATGATGATGATGACGATGATGATGATGGTGATGATGATGATGGTGATGATGATGATGACGATGTAAGAGATATGAATGTCTGTCATTTCTTGATTGTTGTCTATGTTGTTCTTCGTGTTTGACAGCCATACAATATGATTATCTTGACATCTGAATTGAAGATTTCTTATGTTTGTGTTGGACTTCTAATTATCACATTTTACTCAATTCAATGAATGCTGCTCTTGCTGTGTGTATTCTTATTTTGATCTCACCGTCTGTTTTACCATCTTTATCTATATTTCTGCCACAATATCTGTTTGATTTAATATTCTGTATCGATGAATCTCCCAGCGCAACCAGCCCAGCTAGTTTTTGTTAGCATTTATTCTTACAATCTTTGTCTTTTCTCTGTGTATTCTCAAACGTCATTTCTGCGACCTGTCATACAGTATTCTAATTTGTATGGTCAACTCTATACTCCGTCAATGAAGCACTATTTAAACATCTAATCAAGACAGACCATCTATCTAAATAACAATGACCTTTGCCTAGTGTACACTTTAGTTATAAATCTATTTCTCTTCACTTCCACAAGTCTTCCAGGTAGAAATTCGTGTTTTTCTGTGATCAGAATTGTTATAATCTATACGTAATCGTATTAAACGATATTTTATATGTGAGAATATAACAGCATATTCTACTTACAGTATGTAATGCGATTATTCATTTAAAAATGAAGGAGTGTACGAGAATAAGCAGATACAATTGTGTGTGTGTGTGTTTTTTTTTAAAAAACTTTTACTTAATTGTTTGTTTGTTATTCTGCTATAAAACTGTGTAAGAAATTAATATGACAGGATGTACGAGAACGCGTTTGTCTCTTTTAGCTTTCATGATGCATGCAAAAAAAAGTACAATTTAAAATATTATGGTTTGGTCACATGACTAAGTGCCAGGATGAAACAGAGGCAAAGATCAGAGTGTTAAACAGGTCTGCGTGTTCAGTTCGCAACCAATTTTTTTAAAATTGCGTTCGTTCGTTGCACCTGGTTACTGTTAATGAATAGAAAAAAACCTGGTTCTTCTGTCCTACGCTTTATTCTATTTGCTTGTTTTAACACTGTTCATTTATGTTGGTGCCACATTCCCTTTTCATGGAGGAGATCATTACTTTTGTGTGTTTTTATTTGGGTAAAGGCCTTTATTTTCACTTTCTGTCACAGTGGAATCAGTCATTTCCTGTAACTCCTCTTTTTTGTTGTTGCTATGTGGACCAAGTCCATTCTTGTTTACCTGTTGTCCATATCGTGTCAGTCATCTTCTGTAAACTTATTTATTTCACTTGTTGCTATGACGACTGCTAACATTAACATAAGGATCATCCACATATGATGTCACACAATTTTTATCACTCTCCCCCCATCTCCCCTCCCCCCCCCCCCCTAGTCACATTTCGTTAAGAAAATTACCGTCCCCCCCCCCCCTTTTTTTTCTCTCCCTCACTGCATGACGTCATATATGGACCACTTCATATCTCAGGTTTTTTTTATCTTATGCCCACCAAAATATTGATGTATTATAGCATTATTGATGCCGGAAATGAACGCACTCCCGAACACATCGCCGAGGGAAAACGTCAAGCTAGCGGTCAAGTTGTCGATCACTACAACTACCACACCTACACCAAGGTATGGATTTTCTTTCTGTGTCTGTCTTTAGTCTGCATCTGTAGTCTGTATGGTAATCTGTAACTTTAGTGCCGTCGAGTAAGTATAATATATGTATTTTCGTACGGTACCATTTAGAGTTAGGGTTGGGGTTAGGTTTAGGGTTAGGGTTGGGGTTAGGGTTAACCCTAACCCCAACCCTAACTCAATACACATTATACATACTCGACGGCACTAAAGGTAAAGATTACTGTTTATATATATATATATATATATATATATATATATATATAATATATATATATATATATATATATATATATATATATATATATATATATATATATATATTGTGCATTCGGATCTGTTGACAGAATGTCTGAAAATGTGCGTGGCTTACTTGAATCTATCTGTAATTATGCTGCTTTGTATGTAGTGTATCTTAATTAAGTTGTCTACAGAATATAATAATTTTTCTATACTGTAGTCTTGTTTATATATATCTGTAGCCTGTCTCAATTTGTGTATGGCTTTCTTTAATCTGAATTTAGCCTGTCTGTAGTTTGTCTGAATCTGTCTAGAACACTGGTCTGTAATCTTTTTTGATTAAACTCCACGCTTTGAAAAACATGTCCACCATATGTGTGCCGTACAGTTGGATAAACTGTTACAATATACTGATAATTAATTATAGTATTTAAATTATATCAATTCAGATCTTGTAAGTTTGATTTGTCGATAGATAGAATGTATCTTGTTGTTCTATCAGAGTTGTAAATTGTTCTACCAGAGTTGTAAATTGTTCTATCGGAGTTGTAAATTGTTCTACCGGAGTTGTAAATTGTTCTATCAGAGTTGTAAATTGTTCTATCAGGGTTGTAAATTGTTCTACCAGAGTTGTAAATTGTTCTACCAGAGTTATAAATTGTTCTATCAGAGTTGTAAATTGTTCTATCAGAGTTGTAAATTGTTCTACCAGAGTTGTAAATTGTTCTACCAGAGTTGTAAATTGTTCTACCAGAGTTGTAAATTGTTCTACCAGAGTTGTAAAATGTTCTACCAGAGTTGTAAATTGTTCTACCAGAGTTGTAAATAGTTCTATCAGAGTTGTAAATATCCATCCAGATAAAAATTTGCATTACATTCATCCTCGTGCAACAATTATAAGAACCCTCCTGCCGCTTCACATCTACGTCACAGACTTTTGTCTTGATTAGATGCACCACTCCTACATCAGCCTTCAGATTTATCAAGTCATTGACTGTTGTCCTGAAGTCCAGTTTCAAGACATATAAAAGATATTCAAATATCTGTGTCAGCAGTCTGAAACTTATCTTTAATTGAAAATAGTTCTGGAAACTGAAAGAATTCTTTCCGTGAATATATTGTCTAAATAAAGCCCATTGTTTAATAAATGCAGAGATTGAACATTTGCAATCAATAAATGTCAAGAGCGTATCTTAAAGTCTCAAATTAATCTCATTATCAAATTAAGATTTCCCAGACACGTTTAAAAAATAGCACCAGTTTGCACGCTTATAATTTGCTACAGAAGTCATCGATTCCAAACAACTTGTTAAACAACTTCGGTTAGAGAGCCATTGTAGGTCAGTATGTAACAACAACCGAACAAACTGTTCATCATTTTCTTGCCTATTCCGTCCAAACATTCGACAATTCTTGGCATTAGTTTTAATCTTATTTACTAAGTGACTCATGTAAGCTTGAACTTCTTTTTCCAACGAGATGGTGTCTGTAAATGAGCTCATGGATAGGGAGATGGTGTCCGTGAATTAGCTCAAGGATAGGGAGATGGTGTCCGTGAATTAGCTCATGGATAGGGAGATGGTGTCCGTGAATTAACCCGTGAATACGAAACACTTCTCGAACTACCTTTTTCAGAAATGACAAAAATCTTGGACATTTTCCTGTCGTAGCCTGTTGCACCGTTTTTTCTGTGGTTTGCTCTTTATTGCTTTTATTAAATATAATCCAGAAAAGGTTTTTATATCGTTACTTGCATGCTTCTTTACTTGATCCTGGTTTGTCTGTAATTTAGCCAATTTTTTCGTACTGATTTATGTTCTCACGAATGGGGGCTATGCTGGCCAATTCAATTGTATGGAAGCGACAACGAGGTGATGTTGAGTCCACAGATAATACACATTTATTATCACAATACAAGTTCATTAAATAAATTGAAATCAACTTAAATTACATCCCATTTCACGCTGTCCATTAGTCTCCTCAATAATAATTCCTTGTCGTCAAAATGTCTAACGATTTACACGCGATGCCATTGATTTGGTCACCCGGTAACGAACCGTTATAGTTTTAATGAAGATAATGATTCTGGCAAGAATCATACAATTAATACTTATCTATATTCCGAATTCATGGAATCTTCATCATAATATACGAATACTCTATCCTCGTATTCATTTAATAAGATAGCTGACCCTAAGCATATCTTCACAATAACGTCAGCTCAATTCATCTATACGGAGAGGAGTAAAAACACGTCCGACTTATTTCAAGTCCGGAATAAAAAGGGTAAACGAAGAACGTAGTCAAGCGAGACTATGTCAACCGAACTACGTCATAAACGTACTAGTCAATTCGCGTTCAATTAAATACCGTGAAGCGCGAAAAAAACATTAAATCAATAGCATCTCAAGCATGCAATGCGCAACCTCAAACGTGCTCACCACTGTAGCAGACGACATCGTTAAAACGTGTCGTAACATTTCCCTGCCCGACCGGGGTAAAAAAAAAATCTATTCTATAGATTTTTTTGAAATAGCTTGATTATGTCAATAATTTAACAAAAACGAAATACGGCCTACGATGTTCTGCCTAGAACAGTGTCGTAAGTCATGTCGATGTAATACATGTCCTGTAATTCATAAACTATAATATAGGTTAACTAAGGAAAACGTCAACAGTCAAGAAGGATAGTTAGAGACTATCTACTTAACTAAAATGTAAGGTAGGGTATTACTCAAAATCCTAAGATTAATTAAAAGTAATCAAATAATTAATGTGTTGTGTGTAGTATGTGAGAGAATTAACTAAATCTAATTAACTATATTCAAGTATTATCTTAGAGTTAAAGAAATTAAAGAAAAAAAAGTAAGAAACATGAGAAATATACATGTAAGAACAGAAATAGAAAGAAATAGTATGGAATGAAATTCATAGATTAAATTAAATAATAGATGTGCAAAACCTTGTAAGTAAATAATTGCCTAAATAACAAATCGTGTGTTGTACCATAAGATATACTAACTAAATATTAACTTAATAGCTAATATGTGTGGGATAATATAAATTTACAATCTCATTAAGTAAATTAAAGTATCGTATCATTGTGAAGAAAGTAAAGAAAAGTAAAGTAAAGAAAAGAATAATGTAGCATGGATAAAAATAAGTAGTGAGAAATTAATAGAGTAAAACAAAACAAAATACATGTGTAAAAAAAATTACTATCTACTAAAATCAATGTATCAACTGAAAATTAATAATGCATATTATATTATGTGATAATTATCATATTTATAAAAATATCACTATATTATTCAATTGTGTGATGTTTAGTTTTCTCTTTTCTTGTATATTTTTTTCCACACTATCTTTTATTTTATTCAGTCAATAAGTATTGAAATTAATAGTGTCATTATGAAGATCCGTATGTCCTTATTTTCATGTGCGTAATCTACGGAGTGTTCCATATGAAGAAAAAATTCATTCCCACAAGCGATAATCCTTGAGTTAGACCGATCGTAATGAAGAATCAGTCAATAGTTCCCATCTGTATTCCCTGTACGGGTGAATATATAACTTGATGAAGTTCCATCATGTGCGTAGTATACATTTCATCCGATGCGATGAAAAAGTTCCTTCATGAAAAGATGATCAAGCATTCACATAATAGTACCTAAGTGTAAGGATCACAACGTTGAGATCAGAATTCAAAAGTAGGTTGATTGTAGTATGTATTACAGCGATTGATAAATGTATGGACACTAACCGAAGTCCATCGAGAAGTGATCGAATTTGATACTGTTTCAGGAATGTTCTGTCCTCATGTGCATTGTTCATTATCACGTATGTTTTGAAGGAAATTAAAGACTTCCGTAAGAGACATCCTTTCTTAAATCACAGTGAGTTGCAATATGTCGTATCTTGAATAAGAAAGAGTAACTTCGAGCATAGAGTCTTTTCAGTTTATTGGGTTGTTAGTTCACATTGGAAGATGCACAGTATGTAGATTCTTAAAATTCTGCTCGCGTGATCCGTTTTTTTGTCATTATTATGGGTGGGGTATTTAATATAAAATAAATTCCTATAAATTTAGTGACGCGATGTGTTGTTAGCTTATATGCAAGTCCATTGTCCGCATTTCTTAAAGCATGTCCTTTTCTCAAGACAAGTGTAGACGAGATACCGAAATTACGCTGCATTTGGCTCCAGAGCATTAGTTTAGAACAATCAACCCACGTTACTGTCTATCGTAGGCATGGTAACACAAATAAAGACAGAAAACATGTGTACAACAAGAAAAGTCACTAACCAATCTATATAGATGAGAATAGATGATTATGAGAGAAAATAACTGATGACTGCGAATTCTAACTCATCGAAAATGGGACAACTAATCTTGTTTTCCTAATCAGCATCATCATCAGTTGCCATCTCCACAACGAAGGTTGGCTGTAATGGATCTCCAACGTCTTCTGTCTCTTGTCTTGGTGGTACACTCTGATAGACTCTTTCCCGTCCATCTCTTGATGTTATCTTCCCACTTATAGCGCTGTCTTCCCCTTGCACGTTTGCCTTCAACTCTCCCTTCTGTTATGGTCTTCTGCACGGTGTTATGCCTTTTTATGTGGCCAAAGTATTTTAGCTGCCGACCTTTGACCTCTCTCATTAGTTCTCTTTTCATACCTAGATTTTCTAGGACCTCCTTATTTGTTTTCATCTCTTTCCATGAGATACGCCCCATTCTTCTATATATCCACATTTCAAGAGCCTCAATTCTTTCTTCCAAATGCTTATTCATCGTCCATGTTTCTGCACCATACAGAAATGCAGAATATATATAACACTTTATGATTCTCAGTTTTAAGTTGTGAGATAACTGTTTGGATGTCAGTATATGTTTCATGTTGTTGAATGTAGCTTTGGCCATTCCTATTCTCTTCTTGATTTCTGTTTCACATCTGCCATCTTCTGTTATTATATGACCAAGATATACGTAGCTCTTGACTTGTTCCAGGATTTTCCCATTTACGCTTATCTTTACTGTGGGTTTATCGTCTGTTTTGCTAATTATCATAGTTTTAGTTTTCTCAATATTAATGTCGAGTCCATATTCATGACTTATACTGTTCACTTGCTTCACTAGTTCTTGTAACTCCTGTTCGCTTTCAGCTAACAACACGGTATCATCTGCATATCTAAGGTTGTTTATTGATCTTCCACTGATGTTCAGTCCTGGTATTTCCTGTATCTGTTTGAAAATTTTTTCGGTGTATAAATTAAATAGGCAGGGGGACAGCACACAACCTTGGCTGACACCTCTTTTTATGTCTATGTATGGTGAATAATTCCGTCCCGATCTTACTGTGGCAGTTTGCTCCCAATAAAGGTTACTGAGTATTCTTATATCTTTTCCATCAATACCAATGTCTTTGAGGCATTCAATTATTTTCTCATGATGGATTCTGTCAAAAGCCTTCTTATAGTCAATGAAGCACATATACATACTTTTTTGGACCTCTGTATATTTTTCTGCTAATCTTCTTAGGCAAAATATTGCCTCTCTTGTTCCACTGTTCGTCTAAAACCAAACTGTTCTTCTTGGATTTCGCTGTCTACTTTACTTTTTATTCTTTCCTGTATGATTTTGAGCAGTATCTTAATTGCATGACTCATCAGGCTGATTGTTCTGAAGTCTGAACATTCTGTTGCATTTGGTTTTTTTGGGCAATGTTATAAAACTGATGTCTTCATGTCGTGTGGTAAATATCCTGTATTGTATATATCATTGCATATTTCTGTGATTGTATCTATACCAAAGCTCTCCAGAGCTTCTATCATTTCAATGTTTTTGTTATCCATGCCTGCTGATCTTCCTTTTTGTATCATATGAATGGCATTCTCTACTTCTGATCTGAGAATGTGTGGGCCTTCATTAGAATCTGGTGATGGTTTTTTACCTCTGTTGTCCTCGAATAGTTCTTTTACGTATTCTGCCCATCTGTTTGATATGTCTTTCTCATCAAGTAATATTACACCATTTTTGTTCTTGATACAGCTTCCTCCTTGTGCAAACCGCGACCGATTTGATAATTTCTTTATTTCTTCATGCATATCTCTTGTCATGTGCTTCGCTTCCAAGTCTTCTATTTCCTTACATTTTGTTTCTATCCACCGTTCTTTTGCTTCTCTACACATAGTACGTATGTCATTGTCTATTGTTTTATATTCTGGAGTATTTTTTGCTTTCTTTCTTTCTGCCATTTTATTCAAGATGTCATCTGTCACCCAAATTTGATTTTTCTTAGACTCCTTTTTAGGTAAATTTGCATTTGCTGATTGTATGCTTGTTTTTAAGCATTCCCATTTTGCGGTTGCTTTTTCTTCTGGGTTTTCTCTTCTATACTGCTCCATGCTTTCTGTCAATAACTGTTGGTATTTATTTTTGACTTCGATTAAATATTTCTGTTTTATATCTGGTTGTTTCAGCGCTGATATTTCTATCTGGGGTTCCTCCTGTCTTCTGTTTCCTGCTCTTTTCAGCTTTATATTTACTTTGATGACAACTGGATTGTGATCTGAATTTATGTCGGCGCCAGGATGTGTCTTTGCACTTGTGACACTGTTCTTAAATCTATGTTTTATCATGATATAGTCGATTTGATTTCGTGTTACATCTCCTGGGCTTTTCCATGTGTATAATTTCCTTGGGTGATGTTCAAAAAAGGTGTTACATATGACCAGCTGGTTTTCTTCACAGAACTGGATAAGTCTTCTCCTCTATCATTTCTTGTCCCTAATCCATACTGTCCTACTATTTTCTTGTATTTTCCTTTTCCTACTTTTGCATTCATATCACCCATTACTATCAACACATCTGTAGATTTGACTGGTTTAAGTGTGTGTTGTAGCTCTTCATAGTATTCTTCTATTTCTTCCTCGCTGTAATCTTTAGTTGGTGCATAAGTTTGTAAGATTGATATGTCGAATGGCTTTGCTCTCATCTTTAGTAACATCATTCTGTCATTGTGTGTCCAGTATCCACATACGTATTTTTCTAACTCCTTCTTTATCAACATTCCTACCCCTCTTTCGTGTTTTTCTCCGCCTGAGTGTATAAGCGTGTACTGGTCTCTTGTTATGTAGCCTGTATCCAAAAGTCTTGCCTCTGCAACTCCCAGTATATCGAGTTTCATGTCGGTTGCCTCTAATATAAGATTGTCCAGCTTTCCTTCTCCGTTTAAAGTTCTAACATTCCATGTTCCTATTTTTAGGCTTCTCCTACTAGTTTTTAGGTGGTCTTTCTCAGAATGCTCCCTTTCAACAGAATTTAAGGAACACTCGTCATTATGTACTTCCTTACTCATTAGAGGAGTTGCCTCTTCCCTGTTAATTTGTACAGTAGATTCTTCCCCAGGGGACAGAGAGTTCTCTACATATCGGTTCTTATCTTGTTGTTGTGATTCCATTACTTTCTGTAGGAAGTACGTGGTAAGGCCCCAATCTCTTCCACGGTGGCTAGCCATTGTCTTTTTCTATGTCCGACATGCCTCTAGTGCGCCACACACTTTGCTGTTTCGCTTTGCGAGCCGTTGATCCTAATATCTATAGGCTAATATCTGCGTGAAGCAGAATCAGGTGTCAATTGTAGTCTGAAAGAATGATGATGAAAGTAAACACCATTGTCACGCTCCATAACCAAAACGAGCGTCTCTATTGGTCCTAAATGTTACCAACGCCTCACCATACCTGCTATTGGTATGTGTCAACAGACGCACAAACTTAACGTCTGCCGTGTATTGAAAAAATTACGAAGTGTCTGCCAGGTAGTTTCCTGTGGCAGATTTTGCACTAACACGGTGCGAAAATATGCACCATTCCCAATATAATCAGGACCATTGTCACTAACATGGGAAACATTCACTCTGCTCATTCCCCTGGATATGGTATCCTTATGAGATGATGTCTCATAATGATTGAACGTATTATGAGACCTATTAGTATTTAAGGCAGTAGGTTTACAATATGTCGGATATGATTGCCTGTGAGGCAAAGTTAGAACCTTGCTGACAGATTTATTTGTCTTCATTTTATTGTCCGAGGTCATCTGGATTCCAACACCATTACTCTTGTTAGGAACATCCTTTCCTCTGTTGACAACGTCAACAGTTTTATTAAGATCAGTTGTAGTCTGATCAGGTCGCCAACATTTATTTTCTGAATTGGCAGTATTATTCTGCCGAGGAAAGGTATATCTCCCTCGGAATGATATATTTATTTTGTTGGGTTGTGCAGAGCTGGTCTTAGCACATGGAGCAGCCTTGGTATGTCGTACAATAGGTTTATCATATCTGATGTTGGACAATATCTTCTTGTCCAATACCACATCCAGCAGACCTTCAACCCTCTTTCTTAATTTAGTACCTTTCGAAGTTAGTATTACAATTACTTGCCTCTGCTTTTCATTTAATTTATCCAAGTTAGTAGCTATCTTCCTCTCATTAATAAGTAATGAATCAACTGCATTCAACTTAGTTGAAAGTTCATTAATCTGTTGTTGCGTTTTCCTTTCTAGTTCAGAATATTTAATATTTTCATCAATCAGTAATTTATCAAAGGCAAGTAATTTTTCATCACTAACACTCTTTGTTTGATCAAGCAATTTTCTTAATGAACTAACTTCAGACCTTAGTTCACTATTTTCCTCATTGAGTTTATCTTGTTTCATTTTATTGTCAGTTAATTCTACCTGCTATCTTTTCCCTTCTGACATATCACCCTGTAATTTCAAAAGAGTAATCTCAGATTTCAGTTCTTGAATCTGAGTCGATTGTGTATGACAATTCCGACTTAAAGATTCATGTTGCTTTTCAATTTCAACATTAAGACTCTTTTCTTTGGCATATAATTTTTTCAATGAGATTAACTCATCCTCTAAATTTTTATTCTGTAGAGTAATAAAATTATAAAATTTCTTATTATGCGCTGTCAACAGCGTCATCTGATTCTTCAGTGAAGAATTTTCAGACTCCATATCTAACAACTTCTTTTCGTACTCTATTTGCAACTGCTGCAGTTCACTAGTAAGGGCCTTCTCATTAAACTGATGTTCTGTTCTTTTATGACCTTCGTGAACATCATCAAATATCGCATGATGTATGTTCTTTAATACATGATAATGCTTAACGTTAATTTAGCGATTCAAAAATATGAGAAGTTTCTCCGTAGTAAATCTGATAAATCTTTAGCCATTGCCATATGAGGCATGGAATGAAAATTAACCTCAGCAAAATTCTTTAAATGTAATGCAGCTTGACATAAAAATTGATCCATGACATATTTATCAAGTTCTGGGCCTTTTAATTTATTATAGAGCCAACCATCCTCATATATCTCCTCCAAACACGGAACATCATGTCCACTGGATTCATATCAGAATCCATAGTGACTCACTCCCGTAGTCAAATATTTATATTCAGATCAACCATATAGATTAATCAATCACTTATATGTGCCAAATGGACAATGTAGTACTATGACTAGAACAGTCTACTAAGTACCCCTCAATCTGCTTACCATATTCAAGGTAAGATCTAAATTTATATTTATTTACCAATATTTTATCATATTATGCCCTATGCAGCATGTGAAAACAGTAGTGACGTGGACTACTAGTGCAAATTGTTGCAATCATATTAGTAATCAAGTTTTTATAGTCAAAATTAATCAAATGTTTCATATTATTATTATATTATAATTAATTTATTTTATTATTATTACAATATCATTTATGAATGAATAAATACAAGAGACACAGTAAACCAAAGTGTTACAACACGATATCACGCCACAATTGACAATTTTAAAACATTAAAATGATTCTATGAAATCTTCTTCTTCCTCGTTCGTCCTGAAAAGGACGGTGGTTGCGTTGTGTGTGTTTACGCCTAAGCTGTGATATCTGCACCTTTCGGTCGACACATCCGACTTCTGCACGGCATTTTTTGAGACCGGGTTTGCCTTCCCATTGCGATCCCTTTTGGGTCCCAATTCTATGAAAATAAACAGAAATCGGAAGTAGTAAGTGTTGAACTGAAAAAGTTAGTTGCTTATCCTTTACAGGACGTGGCAATCAACCCCAGCTTTTATTGGCTGTTTGTGATTTTTCTAGGCAATTTTTTCATTCAGTAGTTTGCCATTGCTTTCTGAACGGTACGGCGCTTATACCACTGTTAAAAATCCACACAAAGCGATCTGCTACCAAACCGCCTGCAGCAGGTTTCGAACCTGGTATATCTGGATTATGAAAACTGCGTTCATATCCATTAGGCCACAGACGCCGACGTTGAACTGAAAGTAGGTCAAAATCACACTACACTAAAAACGATGACGTCACAATGGACTCGTAGACGACCGTTACAATATATATATTCATAAAATAAACGTACCCCCCCCGTTAGATTTACACTGAACGGATAATAGTTTACAACCATGTGACGAAAATGAATACAAAATGTAAACTTAGTATAAGAAAAATACTACAAATATAACGTAACTTCCACATCTAAACATATATTGTCGAATAAATTCAAATACGAACAGAGTATGGCCATTGATAAATTTTTACAAAACGGATCTTTTGTAAGTTGGAAATATTCAACTAGCCTTTAATAGGAACGATCAGAATTGTTGCTGTGTTCAGCCGACAGCGACATAACAGCAATCCTGATTCCCGAACCAACCTGCCCGCTAAGTGAGAACAAAACAACATATATGCATATAGTATAAAAACATTTAACATTGAAAAATGATGACATCAAAAACATGCCTGTGAATGGGGCAAACATGGACTACGGTTACTTTACAAGACCAAAAATGGTTACTTACCTTTATATACGAGTGCTTATGTTCTCCGGCCATAGCTGGCAATGCGTCAACGACAAATAAATTGCTGTTCAGGATTGTAGTCCACTATTTGATAATACTAGGTTCATCTTGATCCGTTGAGCTTGTTTGAAACCTTGGAGCATTTTGAAATTTGACTTTGACCAAAGCGGATAACGTCCATAATTCTCCCTGAGAATGCTTGCTTGGCAACAATGACGTCAATTTGACCTTTATTACACATGCGCAATGGTTCATATCGTGCTCAAATCACGTGAGCGCCACGACAAAAGTACAAACTTTTTGACACATAGAATGTTAATTACAGAACAAAGTCTAATGTTAATTATTGAAGAAAAAATTTTCTCGATCCCCACACTGTAAGCGACCACTTATGTTGCCTCGGTTTCTGTGTGTATTTGCTTTTTATTGCTTTTATTAAATATAATCCAGAAAAAGGTTTTTATAATGTTACTTGCATGCTTCTTTACTTGATCCTGGTTTGTCTGTAATTTAGCCAATGTTTTTCGTACTGATTTATGTTCTCGCGAATGGGGGCTATTCTGGCCAATTCAATGTATGGAAGCAGACAACGGAGGTGATGTTGAGATCCACAGATTACTACACATTTTATTATCACTAGACAAGTTCAAGTGAATAAATTGAAATCAACTTAAATTACACATCCCATTTCACGCTGGCCATTAGTCTCCTCAAGAATAATTTCCTTGTCGTCCATAATGTCTAACGATTTATACACGCGATGCCATTTGAATTGGTGACACCCGGTAAGAACCGTATATAGTTTTTTAATGAAAGATAATGATTCTGGCAAGAATCATACATATTAATACTTATCTATATTCCGAATTCATGGAAGCTCTTCATCATAATATCACGAATAGTCGTATCCTCGTATATCATTTAAATAAGGATAAGCTGACCCCGAAGCATATCTTCACAATAACGTCAGCACTCAATTCATCTATACGGAGGGAGTAAAAAACACGTCCGACTTATTTCCAAGTCCGGAATAAAAAGGGTAAACGAAGAACCGGTAGTCAAGCGATGACTATGTCAACCGAACCACGTCCATGAAAAAAAAAGCGTACTAGACAATTCGCGTTCAATTAAATACCGTGAAGCGCGAAAAAACATTAAATCAATAGCATCTCAAGCATGCAATGCGCAACCTTAAACGTGCTCACCACTGTAGCAGACGACATCGTTAAAACGTGTCGTAACATAGCCGTACCTCAATCAGATGCATATATGACAATGTTGGTTAATGAAATAGTACCTTCAAAATAGGCCTTTATGCTAGCAAAAGTTTATCCTATTTCTATTTCATAGTTAACCATTATTCTAGCAAAAATTTATTCTATTTCTATTTCGTATTTAGTCGTTATTCTATCAAAAGTTCATGTCATTTCTGCATCATCGTTAACCGTTATAGCCCTCTTGGCTGTAAAGGAAAAATTCCAAAGGTCAAACGACAAAACGGCGAAAGATTTAGGCGGCGTGTAGAGAAACCAAGTCACGACAAATACTTCAATCCCGACGTGGTATTTACAGTATAAAAATCAAAATCCTGTTTGCGTGTAGATAGCAATGACGGAAACTGAAAAACGTCGACCATTTACATATTTTGATATTTTCTGTCTTAGATTTTCGTGTTTAATCTACGTTGCTAAAGTTACATAATTACGTTTTTGGTTTTACTGACGTCCAGATCCGGAATGTCCTGACTAAACTGGAAGCAAATTACCCCCAACAACTTGAAAGTTTCAACCTTGAATTATCCAACACATGAAGGGAGATCAGTGGTGGTTGTTAAGGTAAACAAATATTGTTGGCAGCCATGTTTTACTCCACTGTTAACTACCTAATTATAATAAGACAAGTCCTGGCAATGATTGTATCACCAGTAATATTATCCTCATCTCCAATACTATAATCAATTCATCACCACTATAATCAATTCATCACCAATATAATCATCAAACTTCAGCATCAGGATAATATTCGTAATTGTTGCTTTCACTGTTAGTATAACTGTCGTCATTGTTGACGTGATTGTCTACCCCTGCTATGCAGTGGTCGTCATTGTTGACGTGATTGTCTACCCCTGCTATGCAGTTGTCGTCCAGCAATGTATAATGATGAAGGTCTTCAAAGATATTAACCACCGTTTAATATTACTTTTGGCAGAGATATACATAGAATAATGATGCTTCTATTTAAGGGCGTGTAGAATAACAGGAGGCTGCTGGGGGATGTCTGCATGCGGATGTTATGTTTAGGGTCATGCACTGATCATCACTGAAGAAAGTCTTCTTCAGTTACCTCTGCATCATCGAATGAACCTGTCATGTTGACATTGAGTGGGAGTGTCAAGTAACGCGAATGGTGTAGTAGTTCGGTGTAACAGACCACTTGATAATACCTCTCACACACTCTCATGTAATGCAATGACGACTTGAACTGCTGCTGACATTTCAATAGTTTAATGAAGGCACACACACTGGACAGCACGGATACAGTCATGGGTACATGTTGACATAAATTCATTGGTTATTTGAATCGTGGATGATACATTCATGTAGTAGTGAAATATCATTCAACCTAAGGTAGCATTCACTGTTCTGGTAACTAATCGCCGTATCCTCTACTGACTGAACGCGTCAATGAGGATCGGTAAACATACAAAAGTCATTGGCCGAACCTTCATTTCATGGCTAAGTTCTTAAGCTGAGATATGTCCAATGTTTGTATAATAATCCATAACACACGATAGAGGGTTTTTCACCTCATAACAAGATCTCGATACCACTGCCCATAGTAGGAATATAATAATCTGTTCTCGCATTGACATGATCAAAAATATGATGACAGTAATATAACATAGCCGCCTTCCTGATTGTCGCTCACTCACTCGCAGGAGGGTAATAATATAAGCCAAAGTTAATTTAGAATGTGCATAATAAATAATTTCATAAAGTTTTTCCATACAGCGCTACAGTAATCACGTTACTTCATGTAGACATAACTGCTGTAGGGGGAAAGCCTGTCATCTTCGTCGATACAAAATACGACCCCCTAGCGATTACGAAGCACAATGTTTCCATCTAGTCTAAACCGACTCGAGATCATCAAGCAAAAATGGGTCTGGCATAACCTGAGTCCGAATCACACATATGAGGAGGATATCTCTGACAAATAGACTCTTGCAGAGACATAAACTTCTCCTGAGAAACATCTATACGAATCACTGTTAACTCCCCTTAAACAGTGGGGGGGGGCCAGCCCTGGAAAATACACTCAGCCATCTTGGCGACATTCTCGGAACTCTTTCACAACCCAGTTAGGGACTACGAAAACCTGCGCTAGAGTTCCGGCAGAAAGAATATAGTCCGACCTGAACATACAAAGTATACAATATACGACTGAATCTTCTTTCACTAGACAAGTAGTACACATGAATTCAGGCCATAAACATTCTAAGAACGATCAATCTATTTTCTGGCTATGTTAAAAAACAAATGATGACAAATGCCAAAATATAAGTATTCTTCCGCCCGATCAATATCAGGGAGATTATCCATATAATCAAACGTAATGAAATCAAACATGGATTATCTGGCTTTACAAAAGAAAGCATTTTTCGTACCCTATTAAATACAACAATAATATTTATCCATATTAAATAGACATATCGTACATTTTGTAATCTGTGCATTCAAAAATATGTATGCAACTGAGATTACCACAGCCCCCCGGGGAAAAAAAAATGGTACATTTTTTTTTTGAAATACAACCAGGAGCAACATACAAATAGGCTCACAACGTCACGAATAACAATGCGCAGATGATAAGCATTCCAAACAAATGTAACGCCTAATGTAAGGAAAAGTCGTCATATAGCACGACCAATGAGAAATCTATCTCAGTAATTCAGAGAACATATTTTTCTCTGAGTACTAAAATATCTCCCGAGAGGTGTCACAAACGCATAACACAAACTGGCAATGCCACAATTTGTACAATAGTTCATCTTAGGTATCTTAACATTATGATCACCCAAATAAGAAAAAAAATAACAAAAACCCCTGCTGGTGAATATACATCATGCACCGCTAAGTAGTGATACAGACAATGTATGATATATTACATATAAGTACATACTTTAACATAGGAAAAACTGTAGTAAAGTCAGATATGTTAGAAATCTCAAGATCTGACAGCTAAGTGGAATCATGTGGGCATCTCGATAAAGATATCCGCCATCACACATTTTCTGAACCACGGATAGCTCGCAGACGAAAAATGAAAAGGGGCTGAAGAGCAAATCGCGTATCGCGTAGATCTCGCGCACTTCAGATTTTTAGTCTGAATAGCTGTAAGAGCTTTCTGGTCAGTCTCCACAATAAAATGCGCGCGCCAAGAAGAAATCTTTGAAGTTTGAAAGGATTGACCAAACCATAGCCAATAATTCACGGTCTAGGACCGAGTAATTTTCTCTCTGCGGCATTAAGTTTTTCGAGAAAATATCCATCACTGGATGCAGAGTTCCAGAGTACTCTTGCATTAGTGCCGCTCCAAGCCCAGTGGATGAAGCGTCACTACGAAGAATAAATGGCTTATCGTTAGTAGGTAACACCAAGATAGGTGAAGTAGAAAACAGCGTTTTAACCTTATCCAAAGAGGATTGACATTCTTGAGTCCAATGGACTATATTAGGAGACCCTTTCTTTAACAAAGAAGAAAGAGGTGACATAATTGAGGACAGATTCGGAATGAATCGTCCATAAAATTGTATGAGACCTAAGAGACTTCGCACTTGCTTTAGTCTTAGGCATAGAAATGTTAAGTATCTTACTTGTATTATGGTCTTCTGTTTTTAGAAAACCATGACCAACCCGGTGACCTAAGAAAGATATTTTCGCAAAAAACCAATAAATGCTTTAGATGGTTTCGCTGTCAGGTTATGCTCGCGTAAGATAGACAATAGTTCATTTATACCATTATAGTGATCGTTCCAAGTATCACTGAAAAGACAGATGTCATCAAGATATGCAATGACATCTGAGCGATGAGATAGGATTCGACGCATCATGCGTACGAATGTCGCTGGGGCATTCATATAAGGCCGAAAGGCATGAAAATTTCCATTGGAATAGACCCCTTGGCGTCGAAAAAGCAGTAAAACGGTTTGGCGTGTGTTCGGATAGTGGAACTTGCCAATATCCCTTAGACAAATCGAGTTTAGTAAAGAAATGAGAATTCGATAGTCTCGTAAGTAGCTCTTCTAGTAAAGGCATAGGTTCAGCATCAAATTTCGTCACTTGGTTCAATTTGCGATAATCCACGCAAAGACGTATGTTATTGTCTTTTTTCGCACGATAACCATCGGTGAGAAGAATATGCAGAGGTGGATGGTTCGATTATTTTCAAATCTATCATCTCATCAACTCTTTTTCTACCTGTGCTTGAAAATGTATCGGGATAGGATACGGTCTGACTCTTATAGGACTATGGTCAGTAAGAATAATGTCGTGTTCAATGACATTAGTTTCGACCAGGAATGTCAGTAAGGACATCCTGAAATTGTTGTAACATAGCCAGAAAACTTGTTTCTGCTCTCCTGGAGGTCATTCGGGAGAAATCGCAACATCTTTCCATGATTCATTCGAGTGAAGAGGAATCATTGGAAAAGGTAAATTTACATCCGAGAAACTCGTTTCCTCATCCTGTATTACTGACAGAGATGAGTACTGTCCATGTTGGACTGGAAAATCGTCCGTTGCCTGGAAAACAGGTTGTAAATAATCAGGACGTTCATGGAATTCCGTGAGCATGTTGATGTGGAAGGTTTTATGCTTCCCATCAATATCGACAATATAGTCGACATCGGAAATTTTCGATATTATATCGTACGGACCTTCCAAGAAATTAGAAGTCTATTTTCCCTACAAGGTAGCAAGACAAATACTTTGTCACCTGGACAAAGTTGTCGCAAACATCTCTTTTTATTGGCAAATTCCCTTGCCTTCTGTTTCGCAAATTCAGAAGAAGCAGTTGCCAATTTGCATGCTTCAATAATCTTGTGTCTAAGTGCAATGACATATTCATAAGAGGATTTTGTGTCATCGACAATATTATCGCAGTTATAAGATCATGAAGTAGAGACATAGGAACTCGCGGTTTCGCGCCAAAGACAAGTTCAAAGGGAGAAAATCCTGTATGTTCATTGGCGACCTCTCTATATGCAAAGAGAGCCGCGGGTAAAACCCTATCCCAATCCTGAGGATGATCCTCAGTTTATCTTACCTAATAGGATTTTTCAGAGTTCTGTTAAGACGCTCTCCATGCCATTGCACATTAGGATGATATAAATACTACTCAGAGATCTTTTTCTATGCTTAAGAGTTGAACATCACTTGAGACATGGTATCCGATACGAGTTGGGTACAAGGTCTGAGCAATATTTCTCCTGGAAATCCCAGACGAGAAAATATAACCAAAGAGCATCTGCGGAATATGTAGCATAGTAATGCTCTTCAGAGGAATAGCCTCTGGCCAACGTGGTGCACATAGCACACACGTCAAGTATATATTGGTGTCCTCTAAGCAGACTTTGTCTTTAAATGGACCAATGATGTCTATCGCCATTTTTGAAATGGGGGTCGAATTGGAATATCTGCAGCCTGAATAGGTGCATCATGGCGTGGACCTCTGGATTTAATCTCTTGACATACTTTACAAGATCGACAATAGATTCGTATGTCCTTATTCACATCAGTCCAAAAGAAAGATGCAAGAACTCTATCTTTAGTACGGTAAAAACCCATATGCCCAGCACACTGAGAATCATGAGCTTTCTGCAAGATTTTAACTCTCATATTTTTCAGGCACAAGAATTTGAGAAAATGGATGGACTTAGCGGAGTCTTGTACCATACGTACAAGTACGCCATTCTTCATCGTAACCCAAGATTTTTTTACGATTCCGTGGTCCTTATCGGATGACCTTTCTTTTTGCTAGGGTAAAAAGAATTTTCTTTAGAGTAGAAAATCATCTTCCTAGCTTGTTTTTTAATAAAGAATCATGCGAAATCTCCAAGGGATCACCTTGGTTCTGGTTCCCCATCATCATCCCTCCAGAAGGCCGAAGATTGCGGGCATGTGTTTTAGAGCTTGGAGCTCTAGTGGGAACTAACAGCATTTTTGCAGTATGCATATTTATCACTTTCCCACTCGGCAGTTTTTGGGGTTGCCTCGGAGTTGGGGGTATTCCACCTTTTTTCGCACCATGGAATGCGACCCCCGACCGGATAAGAAATCAGCGATCGGATTTGGCAGAAGACGAATTCGTGGTGCAGGTCACAATCCCTCCCCTGTAACAAAGGGAAAGGGAGTAGAAAATGTGGATAAATGGCAGTGGAGGTAACTTCTCCAATGTGCCACCAAATGTATTATGCAATTTTTTTTGAATTTATTTTGCCCAGTTGGCTCCGAGAAGGATCTATGAGAGACTTGCCTCAATTCCAATGGTTGTGCACCGGAATCAAAGAGAATTGAGACCGGAGTACCATCAATCTACTAAACCCTTATTTTTAATTTAAGAGCACCCCTCTCCCATCATGCGCGAACTGACGCAGGTAGAGACGGGAAGAGGATGAAACCACAGCTTTTTTACAAGTCGAAACTGGGGGTGGTTGGCTCGAATAATTTTTTGCATTGGGAATACTGAAATGCTCTGTGTCAAAATCGAAAAAAGCAGAACATCCGACATTATTAGAGTCCTTTCTTATCTTTGGTTTGCTTAAACCGGCTTCATGAAACTCTTGTTGGTTGCAGAGTTTAGCCTGGTAATGAGATTTACCGGATGTCATTTTTTGTGTTGTGATCTACCTCGATTATTGGTTGCCTCTGTAAAATTATTATTCCCCTCTGTTATAAACCCCTGTTTTTGGGTTTTTATTTGAGTCCCCCCATAATGTATTCCATCATTATAATCATCATGGTTCAATTATAGTGGAGAATCCCTGTAAGATTGGGAATCCCGTTGTGTCCCCCCAAGAAGGAACACGCACCCCAAAAGCAACTAAAACCCTGTAAATTTCTAATTTATTACTCCCTCCTAGACGGAAATTTCTAATAGTTATGGGCACCCCCTCTCATATTCGAGGACTGTCAGCCCGATTCCAGTTTCTCTTCGAGAGAAGAACCCTGATTTGAGTGGTTACCTTGGTTTTTGATACTTATTTCCAATAAAACCCTGTGTCAAATTTTATTTTGAGCTCCCCTGAAAGTTTGTGTGGGTACTTGGGATTGTATTGTGTTGCTGAAGCAACCGGCAAACCCTCTTTAATCTTAGTGTTGCCTAAGAGTTTACGTCCGGGTGTGTCCGTAACGTATGGTCACAATAATATTCTTGCATTTTGGTTTAGGTGTTTGGTGGGCTTACGCTTCGTTGTAGAAATTCAAGAAATTGTTTATTGATAGAAGACATGAACCTTGTCTCTGAGAAGCAACAAAACCATAAGAGCGATCATATGTTTTTCTCTATTTTGGATAAATTCAATCCATCGTTGAAATGTGAAGACGAATTTTCCCAATGAAATCTGAAGAATTCAACCCCCGTCCTCTGGGTACCATTCCTTTAAACAACAGGCGAAAACCTTCCTCTGGTAACTGAAACTTTCTTAAATCAAGGCTGCCTAATAACATCAATAATTTATCACTGTGCAGCCTCTTTCCCAACCAAACATAGACTCTGTGAGAGAATCGCCTGTTAGATTCCTCAGATAATTGGTTTAACAGATATTTCGATTTATCAACATTATGATCCCGAACAAGCCCGTTCAAACCTCTGAAGCCCGAATGTTATATCATCATTTGGCAGAATTGAATGTTGGTACCTTTAACTTTTGTAATTAAAGGGTTTTACTATTACCACCAGGTTCTTGATTAACATTACTGATACATGTCAATTTTAATTTCTCTAATTCAAACTCATGTTCTCTTATTGCTTTTCTCTCTTCAGCTTCTCTATCTAATCTTTTCTGTTCTTCAGCAGCAGCAGCTTCTAATTTTTTCTGTTCTGCAGCAGCAGCAGCATTTTAACTTTTTTTTGTTTCAGCAGCAGCAGCATCTTCTAATTTTTTCTGTTCTGCCCACCAATCTCCTTTCCTCCACCTGGCATCTGCAATTTCGTTTTGTTCAGCAGCAGCATCAGCTTCTACTTTCCTAATCTTTTCTCTTCAGCCAGAGCTTTTCTCTCTTCTGCAGCAGCTTTTTTTTTTCTCTTCAGCAGCAAGCAGACAGCAGCTTTTCTCTCTTCATACGCAGCAGCAGCTCTTTTCTCTCTTCAGCAGCAGCAGCAGCTTTTTCTCTCTTCACAGCAAGCAGCAGCTTTCTCTCTTCAAGCATCAGCAGCAGCTTTTCTCTCTTCAGCAGCTAATGCTTTGTCATATAGTGAGCCAACAGTCCATTCTCTAAATCTTTTACCAGTTCTTATCAAGGGCAATTTCCTCATCTGCTGTACATAAAGTTAATCTAATGTAACAATCCTGTCTTATTAAAATCAGGAAACCTGGAATAACGTAAAATAAATTTACCTTAATTCTGAGAGCTGTATATATAACTTTCATGGGAAGTACAAAGTTCTCATACTATAGACTTAGTCCTGTAGTGTGAAAACCTTAGTACGGTTATTTTGTTGTATAATCATAACCAATTGAATAAACTTGAGTACCTGTGGAAAAAACAAATATCTTTAATATCACCTAACCACACTGTGGGAGACAAGCCTAAGAAAGGTCCTTGTATACCTTCCTTAATGTAATCAATGAATCCACTTGAGTACCTGTGGATAAATAATATTTTTTCATATACCAAACCACTGTGGGAGATCATAACTCATACAAATGCTCTTGTAGCACATTCTTAGTGTAATCAATTGATCATAAGTACTGGATCTCTTACTATAATAATAATTATTTTCAAATATAACCTTATATATATTATCTGTACAACCAAAGACATATAACAAGGGGACAAAACAGAAAAAGACAATATGAAAAAACAACAGATTGCAGGAATCAAATTAAATTAAATAGTAAAAACTGCAAATTAATGATAATGATAACCCTGCAATTAATAAAATAAACAATAAACAAATAACACCACAGTGTATAAACCATCACAATTGTGTAATAGGAAATTAAAGATAGGAAATGAGTAGAACCAAAAACAAATGCCAAACAAATGGAAGACAAAAAACTAAAGAACATAGAAAAAAAAAAAAAAAATATTACAAAAAACAACAAGAAGTACAGTCTTCACAGCTAACAAATATTTGCAAACAATGTTTGCATTCAAATTTCAATTAAGAAATTTTGCTCCCTATAGAACGCTAGAGCAAGACCAATGTCACTTGGAATTTCTTGTTCTAGTCACCTCCCATCCAGGGCCCGCAGAAAACAAACCAACTTAACACACAACAAATAATATGATAAACAAAATACATGTAAACCTTAATAGCATAAATGCATAAC